>VYZX01032501.1:17353-29745 GCA_013401335.1 Brachypteracias leptosomus
TGAGGCCTATTTATGGGAAGGGGTTGTGGGGGGGCGCAGGGTGAGGCCCTGGGTATGGAATGGGGGGAGGAGGGGAGGTGTGGATGGACCCTGTTGATGGAGGGAGGGGAAGGATGAGGCCTTTTGGGGGTGGTCCTGGAGGATCGAGCCCTACCTGGGGTGGAGGGATTCCAAGGGGGTCCCAGGATGAGCCGCCCCCTCCCTTTGGGCCCACTCCCCTCCAGGGTCCTCCGAGCCGCCAGGGGGCGCGGCGCCTCCTTCTCCCACCCCTTCACTTCCGGTGCAGACGCGCGGTGATTGGCTGAGCGGGGAGGGGGGACCCCGGCGCGCGGCTCCAGCGTCCGGCGAGCGGGGCCCAGCATGGCGGCCGCCATGGGGCTGCTGAGCCGCGGGCCTGTGCGTGGCCTCCGTGTCCTTCCCTCTGCCCCTGCCCTCCCCTCCCAGGCCAGGGGTGCGGGATGGGGGCGCGTTGTCCGGGACCCTCCCCCGGGTTTTTGGGGGGTGGGGGGTGTGTGTCTGTCTCCCCTCGCCTCTCCCTATGTGTGTTTCCCCCCTCCCTCTCCTTATCGGTGCCGGTAAGTGCGGCCTGAGCCCCCTCACGGTAAGTGTCCCCGGGAACGCGGGAGGAACCTTCTGCCACCCACCCCCCCAGCTTCCCGGTATTGGTGAAGGCAGCACCTCCCTCCTTTCCANTCCCCGCCCTTCCCGGTGCCCCCCGCAGGGTTTCTCAGCGGTGTTTTTAACCCCCTCCCCCTAAAGCTCTTCCTGCGCCGCGGCCCCTGGCGAAGCTTCACCTCCCAGACGGACGGGGAGGCCCGAGTGACCCGGGTCCTGCGGGAGAAGTTCCCTCGGGCTTCTGCCATCAAAGTCGTGGATATCTCAGGTATTGAAAAAAACCCACCCCACCCTCTTTATTTTCCACCCCACTCCCCCCAAACCATCTGTGTGCTTAGCATGGGAGGGGTTGAGTCTATCCCCAGCCCTCTCCCCCCACCATGGGGACCCCCAAACGGGTCAGGAACATGCAGGAACGGGCACAAAGACCCCTGGTCTTGGCTCAGGCATTACCATCACCATTATCTCTGCAGGGGGCTGTGGTGCCATGTATGAAATCCATATCGAGTCCGAGGAGTTCAGGGAGAAGCGGCCAGTGCAGCAGCACCAGATGGTCAACCAGGTGAGGGGGAGAGTGGGCATGGCCTGGGTGGGGGGGTGTGAGTGGGTGTGTGCAGAGCTGGCAGCCCCAGGCTGGCCCCCAGCGATTTAGTTTTGCACATTGGGCCACAAGTGTGCCCAGCTGGCCAAGAAGCCACCAGTATCCTGGCCTGGATCAGCACTGGTGTGACCAGCAGGAGCAGGGAGGTGATTGTGACCCTGGACTGGGCACTGGTGAGACCCAACCTTGAGCAGTTTTGGGATAAGGAGGACATTGAGGGGCTTGAGAGGGTGCAGAGAAGGGCAATAAAGCTGGTGAAAGGTCTTGGAGAACATGTTGTATGAGGAGCACCTGAGGGAACTGGGATTGTTTAGCTTGGAGAAGAGGAGGCTGAGAGGAGACCTCATTGCTCTCTACAACTCCCTCAAAGGAGGTTGTGGTGAGGCTGGGGGTGGGCTTTTTTCCCAAGGAACTAATGACAGGACAAGAGGGGAGGTCCTCAAGTTGCCCCACGGGAGGTTTAGGTTGGACATTAGGAAGAAGTTCTTCACTGACAGAGTGGTCAGGGACTGGCCCAGGCTGCCCAGGGAGGTGCTGGAGTCCCCATCCCTGGAGGGGTTCAACAAACAAGTAGATGTGGTGCTTGGAGACATGGTCTGGGGGTCAGGGAGATGCTGGACAAAGGTTGGACTTGCTGATCCTGAAGGTCTTTTCCAACCTAAGTGATTCTGTGGTTGACTGGAGGTGCAGCATCACTCATTGCTGTGGTCACACCCCGTTGGGTGAGGCTGGGGTGCTGCAGGCAGGGGGTGCTCAGCTCCAAGCACTGTGTGGATATTAAGCACTGGGCGGATGCACAGTTGAGGGTCTGAGGAGTGCAGATCTCCCTTCTCACTAAAAAAAACCCCCGGTGTAGTTCTCCCCAGTAAAAAAAGTGGAGCTCTCCCTTCTCATAAAGAGGACAGGGTGAAAAAACCCCAAACCTGTTGTTCTCCCTCTCCAGTAAAACCAGTGCAGCTGTGAGAGGATCCAGTGCTGTACCTTGTGCACTGGGAGTATATGAAGTGTAGCCACCTTGTTTTGGGAGTGTGTTTAAAAAGACTAAAAGTGTAGCTTTTCCTTTTTTCCCCAGTAATCAAGTGTAGCCCATCCTTCCTGCCCAGTAAAACCAGCATAGCTCTGCCCAGTCCATGGAGAGCTGTGTCCACAGGGGGTGAAGACTATGTCCAGAGAAGGGCACCAAAATGCAGCCTCTCTCGTATGGAGACAGGATGAGAGAGTTGGGGCTGTTCAGGCTGGAGAAGAGAAGGCTCCAGGGGGACCTTAGAGTGACCTTCCAGGACCTGAAGGGGCTTCAGGAAGGCAGGGAAAGGTCTGTTCAAAAGGGTTTGTAATGACAGGACCAGGAGGGATGGTTTTAAGCTGGGAAAGGAGAGATTGAGGCTGGAGATTAGAAAAAAGTGGTTTAACATGAGGGTGATAGATCAGTGGAAGGGGCTGCCCAGAGAGGGGGTGGAAGCTCCATCCCTGGAGTCCTTCAAGGTCAGGCTGGATGGGGCTCTGCGCAGCCTGCCCTAGGTAGAGATGTCCCTGCTGGGGTAGGGAGGTTGGAGCAGATGAGCTCTGGAGGTCCCTTCCAACCTCAAACATTCTCTGATCTTTGTGCTCCCCACCATGGCACTGCACAACCACCACCTGGGAGTTTGCTCTTGCTGGGCCACCAAAACTGGTGCTTGTCTGTTCCAGGCACTGAGTGAGGAGATCAAGAGCATGCACGGACTGCGCATCTTCACCTCCACCCCCAAACCTTGACCCCTGTGCTCTGGCCAGTCAATAAAGATCTTAGAGGGCTCCGTGTGGTGGTTGTGGGGCTGCAGCACCCTCCAGACAAGGATCTTGACCTCAAAAAGTGCTGTGTTTGCAGTTAGGCAGCTGGGGTGGGGGCAAGAAGAAGAGGAGACACCCACCTCCTCCTCTGAGAAGAGCAGGAAGGAGACACTTTATTATTGCCTTGCCACAGGAGGGTCCCTCCCTCAGCCCCCCACTGTGGCAACACCAGAGAGCTGCTCGGCCAGCCCAGGGCCAGGCACTTTTCCTCCTCCCCACACCAACAACGCTCCAGCCAAAGGGGAGTTTAAGGCTCTAAGTGCACCTCTCATCCAAAAACAAAACCAAAAATAAGCTGAGCTGCTCTGTGCACACTCCGGGGGGCTGCTCACAGGGCAAGCACCGTGTCCGTGGGGGTCCACAGGAGAACTTTGGGGGTGGAAAGCAGCAGGGCAGCACTTGACCTTCACCCCGTGGCTGCAGGAAACAAAACTCAAGTCCCAGGCTCCAGTTCTTGCCAGACTCAAGCACGGGGACTACGAGGGGCAGGTCACCAGAGGGCAGCCAGGACAGCAGCTGCTGCTGGGGGTGGAAGGGACGCTCGGCTCCCGGGGTGAAGCAGAGAAGTGGCTGGTGGCCAAAAGCAGAAAGGAGCAGCCAAAGGGTCCTCCCAGAGCAGCTTTATCTGTCCTTGGAGCCCAGCTTCTCAATCAGTTCCTGCAGAGGAGCCAACTCCCGCCGGTCGATCAAGTTGAATTCCTGGTGGGGGGAATAAAAAAAACACAACACAAAGTCAAGGTGCTGCTGGAAAACCCCTCCAGGCACTGCACATGTGCTGAGAAGCTGCTGTTGATGGGTGCCAAGTCCTGAGGGGGCCACCAAATGGGTGTGACAGCAGCTGCCACCACTCTGAGGAGAAATTGAAGCATTTCAGGCAACAGAACATTTTCTGTCAGGTCGCTGTAAGTCCCCTGCTGCTGTGGCTGTGGTCACACTACAGGCTGTTAAAAGCCAACAGGTTGAGGGAGGGGATCCTGCCCCTCTGCTCCACTCTGGGGAGACCCCCCCTGCAGTGCTGGGGCAGCTCTGGAGTCCTCAGCTCAGCAGAGCCATGGAGCTGGGGGAGCGGGGCCAGAGGAGGCCCCAGCAATGGTGGGAGGGCTGGAACCCTCTGCTGGGAGAGTTGGGGTTGTTCAGCCGGGAGAAGAGAAGGCTCCAGGGAGACCTTCTTGAGGCCTTCCAGTATCTGAAGGGGGCTACAAGAAAGCTGGGGAGGGACTTTTGACAAGGGCTTGTAGTGACAGGACAAGGGGTGATGGGTTCAAACTGGAAGAGGGGAGATCTAGATTGGAAATTAGAAGGAAATTCTTCACTGTGAGGGTGGTGAGACCCTGGCCCAGGTTGCCCAGGGGGGTTGTGGATGCTCCATCCCTGGAGGTGTTCAAGGCCAGGTTGGATGGGGCCTTGAGCAACCTGGTGTAGTGGGAGGTGTCCCTGCCATGGCAGGGGGGTTGGAGCTGGATGATCTTTGAGGTCCCTTCCAACCCATTCTGTGATTCTATGAAAACCCAGCTCCCTTGCCAAGCAAACAAGAAACCCCAGAGGCCAGTGACCAGCTGCCCTTGTGCCCAACTCACCTGCACAAAGAAGATAAAGTGCTTGAAGGAGGTGTTGAGATGAGCCTCCTCCTGCAGCCGCATCACCGAGTCGAAGTGCTGATGGTAGATGTGGGCGTAGACCCGGAACAGCCGCTTCAGAATCGTCTTGGCCACTGACATGAAGTTCTTGGGAAAAGGGACACCTGAAATGCACCCAGGAGCACGGATGAGTCCTTGGGCTTGGTCAGAAGCACCAAGTTTTGGGCACCACAGGATGAGAAGGACATTGAGGGGCTGGAGAGGGTGCAGAGAAGGGCAACAAAGCTGGTGAAAGGTCCGGAGAACGTGTATGAGGAGCACCTGAGGGAACTGAGATTGTTTAGCTTGGAGAAGAGGAGGCTGAGAGGAGACCTCATTGCTCTCTACAGCTACCTCAAAGGAGGTTGTGGTGAGGCTGGGGTTGGGCTCTTCTCCCAAGGAACTAATGACAAGACAAGAGGTGATGGCCTCAAGTTGCTCCACGGGAGGTTTAAGTTGGACATTAGGAAGAAGTTCTTTAGTGGCAGAGTGGTCAGGGACTGGCCCAGGCTGCCCAGGGAGGTGCTGGAGTCACCATCCCTGGAGGGGTTCAACAAAGGAGTAGATGTGGGGCTTGGAGACATGGTCTGGGGGTCAGGGAGATGTTGGACAAAGGTTGGACTTGCTGATCCTGGAGGTCTTTTCCAACCTAAATGATTCTATGATTCTAAGGTGAGGAGTAGGGCAGCACCTCCTCAGTCCCATACACGAGGCCCTGGTGTGTCATGTGCCCACACTTACCAATCTTGGAAGGGAAGAGAGTTTCATCATCCAGCTGGTCCTGCACCCAGGTCATCAGGTAATCGATGTACTTTGGAGCTGAGCACTTGATTGGCTTCTTGATGTTGGTGCCATCTGCCCAGTGGTACTCGTACCTGTGGGGAGAGGGGGGAGATCAACTCTTTGGTCCAAGAGGAAAAAAAAAAGGGCATTTTGGGGGCCCTCCAGGAATTTTCACTCCCTCTGCCCTCACATGCAATGTCTGACTTCCCTGAGAGACCATCTCCTTTAGCTTTGGAAGCCACCATCTCAAACCAAGACATGTTTATCAAGCCCGCAGCTCCTCCAAACCATGCAGAGCTCAGCTGTAACATCACACCACAGCACAACCCCCTTTTCTCTGCCATCTGGTGCAAAATCCTTCAAAAGCAGGGGGAGAAAAACCTCCCTTTTCAGCTGCTGCCTGTTGACTGACGATAAGCGAAAGCCACTGGTGCCATTTCAACAGGAAACCCTTACAGGAAGTGTCCCCAAATATAGAAACAGGAACTTGCAATCTAGATAATTCAGGGTAGAAAAGTGAGGCAGGACATTACCCAGCACTCTCAAATACTGCCCCAAAAACTGAGCCATGAGCCACAAACACAATCTCCTGCTTCAGCCTCACCTCAGGAAGACACACGAGTGCAGAACCAACATGAAATCTTCTCACTGGGGGTTTTCACACCTAAAAACCAACAAGGTGCCCCAAATACACCTTCGCTGTTTCCTTTCTGCCTTTGGCACAGCCCCAAGCGTCTCCTACAAAGCAGCCAGACTGTCAGCCACCTAAAACCACATCTTGCTTCTTGCCTGGGTACTGGTGCCAGTTGAGGGACAACAGTCCCTAAACCCACCTCGGGACAACACACAGAATAGGAGGGGTTGGAGGGTTCCTCTGGAGATGCTCTGGTGCCACCCCCCTGCTCCAGCAGCTCCCCCAGAGCAGGGACACCAGGATCACATCCAGGCCCCTTGGGAATCTCTCCACACAAGGAGACTCCACAACCTCTCTGGGCAGCCTGGGCCAGGCTCCAACACCCTCCCAACAAACAACTTGCTCCTCCTGCTCACATGCAACCTCCTGGGCTCCACTTGGTGCCCGCTGCCCCTTGGCCTGGCCCTGGGCACCACTCACAAGAGTCTGGCCCCAGCCTCTTGCCCCCACCCTTTAGCTCTTGAGCACCATTGAGCAGATCCCCTCTGGGGCTTCTCTCCTGCAGCTCAGCAGCCCCAGGGCTCTCAGCCTGTCCTGGCCACAGAGATGCTCCAGCCCCTCAGCATCTCCACAGCCTCCCCTGGACTCTCTCCAGTAGCTCCTTGTCTCTCTTGAACTGGGGAGCCCAGCACTGGACTCAACACTCCAGAGGTGGCCTCAGTGGAGCAGAAGAACCTCCCTTGACCTGCTGCCCACACTTTTTTCATGCCCCACAAGAGACCATTGACCTTCTTGGCCTTAATGCCTCGTGGTTAATTTACTGTCCACCAGGACCCCAAAAAAAGCCAAGTTAGGTCTTTTATTCTCTTTAAAACAAACCATTTCAACACCACTTCTCAGCTTCTGAACGTATGGACCAAATCAACCTGGGGAAGAGAGATCCTCACACACAGACAAAGAGCCAGCCACCAAAGCTGTGCCCCAGGCAGGGTGGCTTCGTGTGAGGGTGAATCCCCCCAGGGCAGCACGATGCTGCTCCTCAACCCCATCCTGACATGTCCCACCTTCTTTTTAGCTTCAGGCAGCCCCCTTGCTTCCCTACATTTAACCTGCAGCTGTGGACTGCAGTGAACACCTCACCTGGGTCCTGCAGACATGAGTGGGCAGCTGGCCTCTGTGCAGAACTCTGTGATGGTCCCGTAGAGCATGTTGATCTGGTTGAAGAAATCCACAGCTGGAAAGGGAACACACTGAACTCACCCACAGCTCCCACAGGGAGGGGAGCAGAGCAGCAGCTCCCTCTCATCCTGCCAAGGTTTGGTGTCGTGGGGGGAGAACGTGCTACAAAACACTCCCTGACAACAAGCACCTCCTTCCATGCAACACCAGCTGGCCAAAGACTTTGAGATGTTCTGGCTGTGTAGGAATTTGAATGGCTCTGTCAATTTTTCAGTGGCTGGCTACTGCCTCTAACCCATTTGTCCCTCAGCCTCCATCCCTGGAATTAGCAGCTTCAGCTTCCAGGCACCTCTAAAAAGTGACAGTGCCTCAAAACCCTGAATTTTGCTATGGCAGGAAAGACCTTTCATGGGTCAAACTGTCTGTCATTGCTCAAAACTACCCTTTCCTCCTCTAACCTCCAAGTTCAAGGCCAGGGAGAGCAAAATTAATTTGTAGTATTTGGCTTTTTCATTATTTGTCAGCTTTTTAAGCTTTTGTAGTATTTTTTTTTAATGCAGGCAGCAATAACAACTAGAAAACCAAACAGAAACTCCACAAGCCCAGAGCTCCACGGTTCCGCTTTCCCCTCGGTCACTGTCACTATTTTTGCAGCCTCCAGAGCTAACTTTGTACTCCTGAATTTCTCAGACTGGCTCGAGGCCAAGTTCCCAGTACAAAAATAACCACTTACAAACCCAGTGGCCTTTGTGAGTCTTGAACTCCAAGAAACCCACCCCAAAACCACTGGGTTTGTTCCTCACTTTTTGTGCCCTCCGATACCTTTCCTTTTATCCCAACTCAACCTCCACAGAGCAGCTCTGGGATGAGAATTTCACCTGGGGGAGTTTTTAAGGATTAAACACAGAGATTTGGGGGTTTGCAGCTCCACTCTCAGGTGGATCTTGCTTTCCCAGGGCTTACTGTTCACTGCAATCCACTCGTTGAGGTCCTCTCCCTCTGGCAGCATCACCGCCTGCCTGAGGTTCCCGCTGCCCAGCGTGGCCTCCGCGTGCTTCAGGAGCTCATATTGGTGGGAGCCTTCAGGAATGTTCTTCTTGGGCTTGAATGTTTTCGAAGATCGACTCCCACTGATGAGAGGAAACACCCCCACTCAGTCCTGTGGCAGCATTTCCCTCCCAGAAACTTTTCCACTGTTACCCCCCTTCTCTAGAGTGACGCCGGTGACCCCATTTCTCCCCATCCTACATGAGACCTGAAGCACGTCACAAAGAAGCCACCAGCACGTGTCCCTCTTTCACCCACCCTTTTGCTACAAAGGCCCCTCAAGCACCAGTTGCTGTTAACCACGGAAAGAAAAGCCCAGCAGGGATGGAAATGACCCCCCCACCCCCCCAAAGCTGCCGTTTGACAGTGGCAAGTATTAGACACTTAAACACAGCGTAGGAAACACCTTGTTAAAAACAGCAGCTTAAGAGACTCCAGCCCTGAGATGATGCAAATTGTCACTGTCACCTTCCCCTGGCAGCTGGGCCACCACACAACCCCTCACCCAGCTCCCCCAGACCCCCTGAGGGGCCTGCCAGGCTGCAGCCTCTCAAAACCTGGGACAGGACAAGGGGCAATGGGTGCAAGTAGAGCACAGGAGGTTCCACCTCAACATGAGGAAGAACTTCTCCACTAAGGGTGACAGAGCCTGGACCAGGCTGCCCAGAGAGGTTGCGGAGGCTCCTTCTCCTTTCCAGACCCATCTGGATGTTCCTGTGTGACCTGCCCTGGATTCTCTGGTCCTGCTCTGGCAGGGGGGTTGGACTCGATGATCTCCAGAGGTCCCTCTCAAACTCTCACATTCTGATTCTGTGGATTTTGGTACCTCCCCACCACAAAACGTTGCCTTTCAGACCTTGGTTGGCCTCTCAGCAGCTTCCTGCTGAACCTCACTCCTCTGCTCACCCTGTTTACGTGCAAGACTCAGGGAGGAAATAAAAGCCCTTCAGACCCAGCTGGCTCTGACCAAGCTGCTGCCTCCTGCTACAGCCCAAACCCTGGGCAGAGGGTCCCAAAGGGCAGAGTCAGCCCCTTCTTACACCACAAAATGCTTCCAGTCCTCACCTACAGCACCCACCAGGCCTTAAGAGCCAGAAGCCCTCTCAGGCTTCACATCTAGGACATAAGGATGCAGCACCCACCCCCTGCAGCTCCTTAAAGATCTGTTTTCTACCCTGTGTGGCTCTAGTTTGAGCCAATTACCAGCTCCCAGTTCCCCCTCCCCTGCCACCAGGCCTGCCCCACCTCACACAGACCCCAGTCAGCACCAAAGCCAACACCAGTGCCTGCTCCACTACCCCAAGTAAGGCCCACTCAGGTGGAAGCCCCCCACCCATGGGACACGGGCCTCCTCTTTTCTGCCTCACCCCACACCCCCCGAGCCCCCTCCCAGCTCCCAAAGCCTCCCACTAAGGCATTAACATCCCCATAAATATCCCCCCACCCCCTTGGGACCTTCCCCCAGTTTCCCTGGAAGACCAACTGCTCAAATTCTCCCCACCCAGGAGGGGGGACAATCCCTCTCCACAGCCTTCCCTCTCAAACCCCTCCCCAAAGGGCTTCCCACCCCATCAAACACCCTCAGAGGCCCCCAATCCATGGCACCCACCCAACATGGGCACTCCCTGGGATTCCTGCCCTCCAGGGCACCCCTGTTCCCACTGCCCACCCCCCTTCACATCCAGCCTGGGACTCTACCCCCAGGGTTTCCTCCCAAAGTCTTCCTCAGTCCCTACATCCTCAGGGACTCTTTAAAACCTTTCCCCCTCCATACACCCCCAGCACCTCCCCAAAGCCCTCCTCAAGCCCCTCATGAGCCCCCAGTGCCTCTGCCCAAAGCCACCCAGGGCTTCCCCCTCAAACTTCCCTGAAGACCCCTCCTCTGCTTCACCTCAANGAGGCCTTCCCCCCCTCCGCTCCCCAAGCCCCTCAGGGGCACCCTGCTCCCTCCGGACCCTCCCTGGAGCCTCCCCCGGAGCCCCCCCGGGTCCCGGGCACTCACAAGAGGAAGCTCATGGCGAGCGGGGCCGGGCCGGGCTGAGGCGAGAGCGGCGGCGGCCACGGCTCCTCGCGGGCAGCGCCCGCCCCGCCCCGCCCCGCCCACAACTCTCGCGAGAGCTCGGGCAGGGGGGCGTGGCTTGAGGGAAGGTGCGGGGTTTGTGGGGAGGGGCGTGGCCTAGCGCGGCGTCGTCACCATGGCAACGACCCCCGTCCAGGGACACGTGGGGCTCTGCTGGCTGCGGCCACCGCTGCTATGGGACCCCCCCATGGGACTGGGGATCACGGAATCACAGAGTGTCAGCGGTTGGAAGNTCCTCAAAGCCCAGAATTTCCCTCAGAACCCTCCCCCAACACCCTCCTCAAGCTCCTAAACACCTCAGCACCCCAGGACCTCCTCAAAAGCCTTCGTCCCCCTCAAGCTCCTCACAGACCCAAGCCTCAAGGCCCCCCCAAACACGTCCCCCACCCCAACACCTCTCACAGACCAAGCCCAAGTGCCCCCCTCCCACAAATCCTCTCACAACCCTCCCAAAGACCCTCCCCAAAAGCCCTCACATACNTCCAGGGGGGCTTTGGATGTCTCCAGAGAAGGAGACTCCACAACCTCCCTGGGCAGCCTGGGCCAGGCTCTGGCACCCTCACCACAAAGAAGTTTCTTCTCCTCTTCATGTGGAACCTCCTCTGCTCCAGCTCACACCCATTGCCCCTTGTCCTATCCCTGGCTGTCCCTGAGCAGAGCCTGGCTCCATCCTCCTCACACTCTCCCTTGACACATTTAGAACCATTCCTGAGCTCACCCCTCAGGCTCCTCTTCTCCAGGCTAAAGAGCCCCAGCTCCCTCAGCCTTTCCTCCCCAGGGAGATGTTCCACTCCCTCTAGCATCTCTGTGGCTCTGGGCTGGACTCTCTCCAGCAGTTCCGTGTCCTTCTTGACCTGAGGGGCCCAGAACTGGACCCATGGGATCCTCCCCATGGGCCTGGAGACACCCTCCACATGGGACTAGAGGTTCCTAAAGTCCCCCCTCCCTCCCCGATGGGTCTGAGAACCCTTAAAGCTCTTCCCCGTGGATCTCGGCACCCCCTCCCCCCGGTCTTAGGCATCCTCCATGGGCTTGGGGACCCTGAAAGGCCCCTTCCCTATGGACGTGGGCACCACTAAAGCTTTTCCCCGTGGGCCTGGACACCCCCAGAGCCCCCTCTTCATGGGCCTGGGTACATCCCAAGCTTGGCCCCCATTGATCTGGGCATCCCCCATAGGCCTGGGCATCCCCAGAGACGACTCCTCATGGACCTGAGCACCCTCTCACCATTGATCTTCCTCCCTCTGCATCCCGTCATCTCACAGACACTTCTTTCCCCCCACCCCCCATCTTATTTCTGGGCCTCCTTTTCAGCATCACACCAGGCTGGCCACATCCACCCCATCCAGCCCCCAGCCCAACTCTACAGGCTGTACTTCCCCCCAAAACATCCCGAAGTTTGTAAAACCCTTTTCCTAGGACTGATTTCTGCAGGTTTTCACCCTTTTTTCCAGCTGTGTGACCTCTCCAGCCCTCATTTTAGCAAGAAGCTGCTGTTGCTGACCTAAAAATTACTTTTTAAACCAAGGAGTGACTGGGGCTGCTCTAAACAAGCTGAAACTTCAAATAAACACCATGATGTTACTGTAGTTTGTGGCCAGGCCACATCCTGCAGCTCTCACAAGCTCTCTTCTTGCTTCCTCCTCCATCACACCGAGGAGCATCATTCCCACTTGTCCCAACCCCATCTGATACCATGGACCACCAAGTCCAACCACAGTCCCTATCCCAGTCCTAACCCCAGTGCCATGTTTAGTCTTAACTCAAATCTCAGCTCCAATTCCAGCACTAATTCCAATCCCAGTCCCATCTCTAACTCTAACCCTACATTTAGCCCTAACTCCAATCCCAGTCCCAATCCCAGTCCCATTTAGGCCTAACTTCAATCCCAGCCCTAATTCCAGTACTAACTCCAATTCCAGTCGCAATCCAAGCCCTAACCGCAGTCCCAGCCCCAATCCCCCTAACTCCAATCCCAGCTCTTATCCCACCCCTGCTCCCAACCCCATC
>VYZX01032501.1:31229-43558 GCA_013401335.1 Brachypteracias leptosomus
CACCCGCCCCCTCTCTCCCCGCCGACCAATCACACCTCCCCTCCGCGCCGCTCTCCGCGGTGATTGGCTGCGGCTGGCTGCGCGGAGGGGCGGAGCCTTCCCCTCGCCCTATATAAAGCAGCGGCCGGCGCGGAGGTGAAGCGCTCCGTTGTCCTCCGCCGTGTGTCCCTCGCCGCCCGCCGTCCCCCCGCTGCCATGGCAACCGCGCTGTGCCCGCTCCGCGCCCTGGGCCGCCCCCGGGCCCGCCGCCTGCTCCACCTCAGCGCGCCCAGGTACGGCCCGGCCCGGTCCCCTCGCTCTGTCTTGAGGGAGATCGAAACCTCCCCGCCTCCCCCGCCCAATCCCAGCACGGGCTGAGGAGGGGGAGGCCCGGCCCGGTGCCCCCCGCTCGCCCCCGCCTCATCTCCCCCCCCGGGCTGGGGTCGAGGCCCCGCTGGCCGCTGCCGGTCCCGGGAATGAATGAGACGGGCCCCCAGCGGCCGCCCCGGGCGGTGCAGGCTGATGAAATCCCGCTCCCGCCTTGCATGGTGTGTGCCGGGCTCTCCCCCGGGGCTACCGGGTCCCCCCTGGAGGGGCCTCTCGGGGCTCAACCCCAGGGTCACCCCCGGTTTAAACGGTGTGGGAAGGACCGGAGACCCCCGAGCATCCCTCCCGTGCACCAGCTGATTTTCCTCGTTCATTCTGCATCCCCCCGGTGGGTTTGGCTCTGAGGCTCCCAAGCTGCTGCTCAGGTGCTTTGGTTTCCCTGCTGGGCTCTGCTCTAACGGGGCTCCGAGGATTTGGGGTCCCCTATAGCTCTCAGGGGGGCTGATACTTCTCCCCATCCCCTGGAACCCCCGGATCTCAGGGGAAGATCTCGGTGGGCTCTTGGCTTGAGGTGTCTCTGATCCAGTGAATTCTTCCCCTGCCTTCCTGGGCACTCGTAATAATTCCTTTTACATCTGATATTTTAGTGCAGGTTCAGCTCTGGAGCTAATAAAATAAGAATTGCAGAGCCAGTGGGATGTGCTGGGCTGGGTTTTACTGGTTATTGCTGAATGGGTTTGACTGGGCTGGTTGTTATTAGTAACATTTAATTCCCAGTAAATGGGGAAAATTACATATTTGAGTAAGGCAGGGATTAAAACAGCACAAAAAGATTCTCAGCATCTCTTAAGGATTTAGGTAAAAGGCTTTTCTAGCTGGGATGGTACCTCAGGGCTGTTCTGGGGTGGGGCTGGAGGGATGGTTCTCCTGGGATCAGGATTGTGCTTAGAGAAGGTCAGAAACCAGCAGTGTTGGGCTGGCTTGGGTGGGAGAAGATCCATACATGGGCAGCTGATGGAATTTTGAGGAGAAACTGCAGCAATTCATCTCTCTCCTGTTGGATGGTGGTGCAGGGAGGGCTGGAAACAGCTCTTGGTGCTTCCTCCTGGGGGTCTGGGTCTCCTGGATTCCTGAGTAGCTGGTGTTGTGACATATATTGATTGGTAATTGCTGTAGAAATGGGCTTTGGGAAGACACCAGAGATGACACCAACGCTGCAGGACCATCCTTGCCTGCTCCAGCTCAGAGACTGGAATAACTGGGCAAGCACCTACAAGGTGCTTGTCGAGGCAAGACTTAAATGAAGTCTAGAAGCAAAGTATTAAGGGCGAAGCCTCATAAAGGGACTAGTGAATGAGAAAGGTGTTCAAATGAAGAGTTATAATAATCTAAAGAAAACCAGCCAAGCATGAGGAGTGTGGGCAGCCCATTGAGTGGGGCTGGGTGGCCGTGGCCTCCCAGCTGCCTGCAGGTCAGCCCAGCCCATCTATAGCCTGCAGGGTGTCCAGTTGCCTGGAATGTTTGGCAGTGCCTGGATATTCCTGTTACCAATTTAGACCTGCAATGGATGCGAGGAGCTGTCGTGACGTGGCTCAAATGGGTAAATGTCCCTTCTCCAGCTAGAGAATCACCCTCTAGACCTTTCTGGTGGGGGAAGCTGCACTGAAGTGGAGCAAGTTCTGCTTTGTGCAAGTCCTTTGTAGCAGAGCTGGTGCTTTCTCAAAGAACAGGTGAAGATGGGAGCTCAGAGTCTCTTAGCTTGAAATGGGCACCAAGCAGATGGTCCCCACAGCCTCTGGGCCCTGCAGAGAGGAGCTTCCTCAGGCTGCACAAATGAGCTGGTCACTTGTGTAAAGGCTGTAAAGGAAGAGTGAAATTTGCTGCTTTGTGTGATGTGGGGCAAAGGTGCAATAAGCCTGTAAAGAGCTGGAGTGAAGGAGCCTTTGCTGCCCCACCTTGCAACTGGGGTCAGTTTGTGCTGCCAGCTCTGTCCTTCCTCAGGCCAGCACCAAACTCAGCAATAGCCCCTCAGCACAACTTCATCTTTTATTCTTCATCTGTTTGCTCTTCTCCATCTCAAATCAGCCAAGGGGGAACATACCAGAGAGAGAGCTCAGCAAGTGACCCCAACAGGAGCTCTCTTCCAACTGATCAGCTCCTTGTTGCTTCTTTTCTCTTCTGTTGCTTCCCTCCAGCTGGTTCAGTTCTTGCTTCTTCTCAAACTGTCTCAGTTTCTGGTTGATCTCTCTCTAGCCTCACCCACCACCCCAACCACAATCCCCTGGGGGAAGTTGGGGCCTCACACAGCTGGGCCAGGTTCTGTCTGTGGGACCTTGGGGAACAAAACCTGTTGTTGGGTTGTGACTCCTCCATAGGTCAACTCCAGCTTGGGGCCCACAGCCCAGCCCCAGCACTTCACTGCTGCACAGAGGTTGGGTTTGCAGGTCCTGCTGATGCTTTGGTGATTTCTCTGGTGCAGAAATGATGCAGTTGTGATCTCTGGGAGGAAGCTGGCCAGACAGATCAGGCAGGAGGCTCGTCACGAGGTGGAGCAGTGGGTGGCAGCAGGAAACAAGAGACCTCACCTCAGCGTCGTCCTGGTCGGTGAGAACCCTGCCAGTCACTCCTACGTGCTCAACAAAACCAAGGCAGCTGCTGATGTTGGTAGGTCTGAGGCTCCATGCTGAAAAAAACAGCAAGCAACTGTTTTTTTGTCTTGTTGGGGAGTCCTCTAAAGGCTGGGGAAGCTTTTGGGGGTGTATCTGGTGGGTTTTCCCCTTGGCTGTGTTTGCTGTGCTGGGATGTTTCATGGTTCAGGTGTGTGTTGTGCCATGAGGGTCCTTTAGGGCAGCACTGAGCTCTGGAGTTGGGATTTGCAGCCTTCCTAGGGCTGTAGAAAGCACAGACAAGGCTCAGATTGACCTTCTTCCTGACCTGTGATCCAGTCATCCTTCAGCAGCTTTGCTACCCTCTGTCTCCTGCTCTTGCAAGCTGAGGTCCTGCTCAGTGCTCAGCCAAGGATGCTCCTGGAGAAAACATCCTGAAAGGGGCTGGGGGCAAGAAATGTTTAATTTCTCTTGGATTCTATGATGTCAAAGCTGCCTCTGGAGCTGAGTTTTTTAGGCTGCCAGCCCCTTGTTGTGTTGAGAAGGGCTGTGCACATCAGAGCACACTTCAGTTGGGCTTCTCCAAGCCTGTGCTTTCACAGAGCATTTCCCAGGTCATTAATTGGACATTAATGATCCTTAACCATAACCCAGGAGCCCTGTGCAGGTCTCCAGCCTGGAAGGTGCTCGTTGTACAGCCCTTGGTGTGTGTGCCTGGCAGATCTGGGAGGGCAATGAAACAGGGGCAGCTTAAATCCACCTGGGTTAAGAAAGTTGCTCTCCCTGTTGTGTGCACGTGGCTCTAACGTGGTGCTGTCAATGGCTGCACAGGAATCAGCAGTGAGACCATCCTCAGACCAGCCTCTGTCACTGAGGAGGAGCTCCTGGACTTGATCAGCAAGCTCAATAATGATGCTGAGGTGGACGGTCTCTTAGTGCAGCTTCCTCTGCCTGGTGAGTAGCTCAATATCCCTCTGTGTCACTGTTAAACCCTTACAAAAAGGTCTGTATGTGCCAGGAGGAGCAGCACAGGCTTTTTCAGTGCCAGGAGAGGTGGCACCTTGCCACCATGCAGCTTAAAGAACTTGCTGCAGCTTCTCCCTCACAGCTGCCTGAGTGAGGAGAGGTGCTGGGGGCTGCAGAAATCTATTCTTGTGTGGGGAGTATCAGCTGCCAGAGCTGGAGCTTGGTTGTGACACTGAGACTGCCTAAAAATACCCTCCCCGAATCACAGGATCCCAGGGTGGGGCTTGGAAGGTTCCTCTGGAGATGTTCTGGTGCCACCCCCCTGCTCCAGCAGCTCCCCCAGAGCAGGGACACCAGGATCACATCCAGGCCCCTTGGGAATCTCTCCACACAAGGAGACTCCACAACCTCTCTGGGCAGCCTGGGCCAGGCTCCAACACCCTCCCAACAAACAACTTGCTCCTCCTGCTCACATGCAACCTCCTGGGCTCCACTTGGTGCCCGCTGCCCCTTGGCCTGGCCCTGGGCACCACTCACAAGAGTCTGGCCCCAGCCTCTTGCCCCCACCCTTTAGCTCTTGAGCACCATTGAGCAGATCCCCTCTGGGGCTTCTCTCCTGCAGCTCAGCAGCCCCAGGGCTCTCAGCACAGAGATGCTCCAGCCCCTCATCTCCACAGCCTCCCCTGGACTCTCTCTGGAACTGGGGAGCCCAGCACTGGCCCCAATCCTCCAGAGGTGGCCTCACTGGGGCAGAGCAGAGGGGGAGGAGAACCTCCCTCAACCTTCTGCCCACCATATAACCATTGGCCTCTTGGCCATGAGGGCACTTTGCTGCCTCCTGAGCAACTTCTTAGCAGTGCTGGAGTCCCCAGCTGGTTCCAGTGGGATCTGTCAGCCTTGAGCTCACTGGAACTCTTGAGTGGCATCCACACCAAAGGGGCTGCAGCAGGTCAGGGCTGTGTCTGCCCACACAGGGCAGGATTTTGGCTGATCCCTAGATCCAAAGCTCGTTGTTCTCTTGCAGAGCACATCGACGAGCGCAAGATCTGCAACGCGGTGTCTCCAGACAAGGATGTTGATGGTTTCCACGTCATCAACGTGGGCCGCATGTGCCTCGACCAGTACTCCATGCTGCCAGCCACCCCCTGGGGGGTGTGGGAGATCATCAAGAGGACTGGTGAGCTGCTCCTGCTGCTGCTCCAGGCCTTGGCTGCTCCCTGGTGTAACCCCCAGGTCATGTTCTAAGCCTGTCCTTGTCCTCTGCAGGCATCCCCACCCTGGGGAAGAACGTGGTGGTGGCGGGCAGGTCGAAGAACGTGGGCATGCCCATTGCCATGCTGCTGCACACTGATGGCAGGCATGAACGTCCTGGAGGTAGGAGCTTGGGGGGACCCCTCTGCTTCTCGCACCCTAAACTCCTCAACCAGTCCCAGGAGCACCTCAGGGACCCAGCACAACTCCTGAGGAGTTAACTTTGCACAGTCTTGTAACGCTTCAGAGCCTTCTACTTTGCTCTGGTGAGATCCCACCTGGAGTATTGTGTCCAGCTCTGGAGCTCTCAGTAAAAGAAGGACGTGGAGCTGTTGGAGAGGGGCCAGAGGAGGCTACAAAGATGTTTGTAAGGCTGGATCATCTCTCCTATGAAGACAGGCTGAAAGAATTGGGGTTGTTCAGCCTGGAGAGGAGAAGGCTCCAGGGAGACCTTGTGGCCTTCTAGTATTTGAAGGGGCTACAAGAAAGCTGGGGAGGGGCTTTTCACAAGGGCTTGTAGTGACAGGACAAGGGGTGATGGGTTCAAACTGAAAGAGGGGAGATTTAGGAGGAAATTCTTCACTGTGAGGGTGGTGAGACCCTGGCCCAGGTTGCCCAGGGGGCTGTGGATGCTCCACCCCTGGAGGTGTTCAAGGCCAGGCTGGATGAGGTCCTGGGCAGCCTGGTCTAGTGGGAGGTGTCCCTGCCATGGCAGGGGGGTTGGAACTGGATGATCTTTGAGGTTTCTTCCAACCCAAACCATTCTATGCTTCTCCAGTGGGTTCTTGTCCTCCTCCCTCTGACTCTAGGCTCTTCCTTGGGGTTCATCATCAGGCTTTGATGTTCCTGATAACCACAGGGGTGCTCTTGAAGCTGTAGAGAAGTGGGTGGCTTTGGGTTGAGTGTGTGACTTCAAGCTCCATCTCCCCACCCCCCAGGTGATGCCACAGTCACCATATCCCACCGCTACACACCCAAGGAGCAGCTGAAGCAACACACCATCCGGGCAGACATCGTGGTGGCAGCAGCAGGTGAGACCTGACCCCATCAGCACAGGGGAGGTGCTTCTGGTGGGGATCCTGGCTCCAAGGGGACAACCCTGGGGGTATTGAAGGTCCTGGGGCCTCCCTGTGGAGCCTGGGCCTGGTTGAGGGGGTTTGGGGCTGGTTGAGGCAGCTGGTTCATCCCATCATTAAGCCCAGGAGCCACCACTTGCTTGATTTGAGTAGCAAGAGCTGTTTGAAATGTAAAATAACACCTGGCAGGAGGGCTTGGAACACCAGTGAGCACCTGGTGGGATGAGAACAGCTACAAATCTACCCAGTGACAAATGTAGACTTGTATTTATGTGGGGAGGAGGGGAAAAAAACCACCAAGATAGGAGGAAAAAACCCCAAGCTTGCATCTGCTTACCCAGAGAGCTTCAAGAAGCTGAGGGGTGGCTGCAGGGCTGTCTTCAGGGCATGAGGAATCCCTTCTCCAGGCTGTACCCTTGGCATGGAGGTAGCTCCTCAGCAGAGCTGATCAGGGATGTTCTGGCAGCAGCAGTTGGGTGTGAGCCTGTGGGGAAGGGAGGGGGAGAGGGGATAAGGTGTGGGTTGGAAGCTGGGCATGAAGAGACAAGGCTCTGGAAGAATTAGAGGTGGTGTTGAAGGTGTTGGTGCATGTAAGGAGGGCAGGTGAGCTGTGAGAGGGGGTCAGCAGGCCAGAAGAAGGCTCACATGAAGGGGTTAACAAAGCAGAAGGTGGGGGGGAGTTCCTGGAGGTGCCACTATCTGTTAGAACCAGACAGAAACACCCTGACAGCCCCAGGCTGCTGCTCCCCACCCCTGTCACTTGAGATTTCACAGCCCTGGGGTGCAGGAGTGGCTCTACCAAGCTGGGGTGTGGTGGTTTGGGACCCTCCTCCAGCTCAGGGCAGGTGCAGAATTGTTGCTGAAGCTGCATGAACAAAGCCACTCATGGATTTCAAACACAAGCTTGAAGGTTTTGGTCCCAGCTGCTTTGCTGAGCTCTTGCTGGGGATGGATCCCAGTTTATTATGCTCTGAGGTTACTGGTAAAACACCCCTTGAGCTGAACTCACCACTGGATGGTGCAACTGTGGCTGGATCTGCATTTCACAGCATCACTGAGGTTGGAAAAGACCTTTAAGAGTGAATCCAACCATTTGGTGAGGCAGGAAGGGTCAACACAAAGGTGAAGATGGGGTAGGGGGGAGCAGGGGCTGTTCTGCACCCCCCTGAGCACCTGGTTCTGGTCCCTTCCTGCAGGAATTCCCAACCTGATCACTGCAGACATGATCAAAGAAGGAGCTGCTGTTATTGACGTGGGGATAACGAGGGTGCAGGATCCCATCACTGCCAAGCCCAGGCTGGTTGGGGATGTGGATTTTGAAGGTAAGAAAAAGCTCTGCAAGGTGGTTCCTCCAGCATGAACCACCCAGGGTGCTGGGAAGGGCAGGAGAAGGTCCTGGTTCAGAGCAGAGCTTTGGTGTGCAGCCAGTATTGTCCCCTACGCATGGGCACAGCTCTCCTAGAGCCTCCCCTGAGCCTGAGCACCTGGGTTAGGGTTGTTTGTGTGTTTGTTTTCTTTGCCTCTACTCCAATTCATCCCTCACACTCCTGCTTTTAAGGGAGAACATGCAAGAACTCACCTCCTGGCCTGCTCTTTGCTCAGCACTCAGCAGAATGGTGCCCAGATGGGCTGTTGGGGTGAGCTCTGCACCTCTGGGTGCTGGAGAAAGACCCTGGCACCTCCTCCTGGAAGAAAGAGAGAAAATTCAGGGTGTTAGCACTTTGTGGGCATGTGTCAAACCCAGAAAGTCTTGGGTTTGAGCTTTCTGTGCTAGAAATCCACTTATTAGCCCTTGGTAACAAGGATGGGCAGACTCTGGTGTCTCCATCCTACCCTGGATAAGGGGGTGGGGGGTGGAAAGTCCACCTTGAGAAACTCCTATTCCTTAGCTGGCAGCCTGGCAGGAATTTGGGTGGGGTTTGAGTGGTTCCAGCTGCTTTCTTGCCCCTAAACTCCAGTGTCCTCCCTGCAGGGGTGAGGAAGAAAGCCAGTTACATCACCCCTGTGCCTGGGGGGGTTGGGCCCATGACAGTGGCCATGCTGATGAAGAACACCATCATTGCTGCCAAGAAGCTGCTCAAACCCAAAGAGCTGGAAGCCTTAACTGCTTAACCTGGGACTCTGTTTTAGTTTTGTTTTTTCTCTTTAGCACTGAAAACCCAACATTCCAAACTGACTCCCAAACAGGCCGATAGAAAAATGCAATATTTTTATTTATTGTGTCCGAAGCTCTGACTCTGAGGTCATAAAGATATTTATTGGAAGCTGAAGCATATGCACAAATGGTCCTGCTAAGGTGGCAGCAGCTCCACTCCTGGCCTCCTCCTGCTGGTGAGGCTGCTCTGCCTTGAAGGCAGCTCTTTGGGAAGCTGCTCCTGCTCTTGCAGGGACTCGGGGAGCTCTTCAGGAGCTCGGTGTGGCCTTAGTGCTGATCCCTGGGGAGCTGGAGTGTTGCTCCACGGGGCACAAGCAGCAGCCTCTGTGGTTCTGTTCTCAGCCTGCCCACGTTCAGCTCGTGCTGGAGGCATCTGCTCAATGCTGGACGTGTAGTTTGAGTTAAGCTCTTACATAGGAGAAGTTCCTTGAGGATAAAATAAAGCCATATATGTGTGTTCTCAGCCTGTGTGGCAGCAGATCTGGTGTAACTTGTTCTCTTAAGCTCTTTTGGGGTTGTGTTTTGGTTTTTTTTGCTATATGGATGGGGAATTTTTTTAAAGCCTTTTTTTCTAACCAAAGAAGAGTGGGGTGGGGGCTGTTGGTGTCTACACCAGGCACCTGGGGGGGTTTCTGGGCTGTACTATAAAGTGTGCAGGTATTTAGTGGATTAAGCTAAATAAAGTGTGAGAAGAAAACAACCCAACCCTCCTTGTGTCCTAGAATTATTTTTGAGCAGGTTTTTTACTTCTCCCAGAAAAGGAGCAATAATTAAAGCACTTAATGGTTTATTAAAGCACTTTGAGCTCAGTTTTGTCCCTGCAGAGCAGGGTTAGGTCTGGCTTAGTTAAGACACAACCACTCCAGCTCAGGATAAGCAGCTCTCTTACTTTTCATGCCTGAACAAAACCTCCTCAGCTTCCCCCCCATTTCCTAACACAATATAACCTTAGTTCTCTACTGAATTTGTTTGCAAGCTTTAATTGCTCATCAAACATTAACCTTACCTGGGCTTGGGATGCCTCAGGCAGGGTGGAAAAATTCAGTTGAAGGAAGACTTGGACTCCATCCTCTTCATGTATTCCCTGGAAAGACTGAGCCCACCTTTCAGGAAGGGTTTGTTGTGATGCTAAAAGGGTGAGTTGGCATAAAACCCCCCTCCTGGAGGGGGAGAGGGCTTGGAAAAACAACCCAGGGGGAAGGAAAGCTGCCCCAGAAACACACTAAGAGCTGAGACTCATTGAAACGAGGTTTATTGGGTTGTATCACCGATAAATACAAAATGGCTCAAGTGGTACTGGGGTGGAGGTGGCAAACCAGAGGTGCTCCAGGGTTTGAATACCAAAAAAAAGTGTATAAATTGCATGTGAGCCTTGCCAAAAAGGGATAAATTTGAGTCAAAACCAAGCTGGCTGCCCGAGGGGCTTCAGCTCTGCTGTAGGAAACATCTAGAGAGTCCACAAAGCCATTCTGGGGGGGGGTGTTGGCTTGTAGAGCTGATGTAGTGGAGAAAGCAAAGTACCAGGGGTGATTAAAATCAGCAATTGCTTCAGCTACTTGCTGGGGAGGTTGGTACAAAAAGCTACAAGAGAGACACGATGTGTTGAAAGTTGTTAACATGAAGCTACGTGGCTCTCGAGGGGGGAGAGGAGCAAGCCCAGGGTGTTTCTCTCACCTCCTGGCCCCAGGAGCTGCACCTGAACCAGAAAAAAAATGGCTATAAATAGGAAATTGCCTTCAAGTCTTTGCTGGCCTCGACTATTTACAGAGGGCTGGGATTTGTCCCACGCAAAGGTTCAGCCCAGTTGCAATATTCAACTGGTCCCCTAGAAACCTGGTCTTGATACCAGGGTTGGGGCTCTGGGAGGGTTGAAAGAGAGAAAAAACAGACTCCCATCTAGTAAAAGAAACAGATTTGAGAGGGTTGCTTCAAACCAGTTTCTAAACTGTTCATGGAAGGGAAAAAAAACCCTTTAGGGGCTGCATCACTGCCCCAGAGCTGCTGGAAAGGGAGGGGGGGAGAGCTGGGCAGAGCCAAGCTGGGCTTGGTACCCATGGGCTCCAAACCTGCTCCCTTCCCTTCCAGGGGCAGTGGTGGGTGGGAAGAGCCCCTGGTGGAGCTGAAATGCTGGAGACCAAGTGGGGAGATGCTGGATGTGAGCTGGGTCCGTGGTGGGGTCACGTTTGCTCCCAGCTCTCCCCTCCCCATCCGAGGAGTGGCTGTTAAATACTGGCCAGGCTGGAGGAGCTCTGGGGGGGTGGACACCCCTCAGCATGGGCTGGGCAGGCAGAGCAGCCCTTATCTCATGGCTCAGGCTCAGCTGGAGGCAGTGATGATAGGGCTGGTACCAAGCCTGGGTGGCCCTGGGAGAGCTGGGGGTGAGGACATGGGGTCAAGAGACCCCCAACTTTGCTGCAGCCACTGTTCCTGCTTCCCAGCAGAACCTGCCTGGCAAAAACATTCCTGGTTCCCTCTGGAAACCGAGACCCTGATCCCTGGTCTGCTCTCCCACCAGTGCTGCTCCTCTTCCTCCTTCCCCAGGCATCACTCCAGGCCACTGGCTCCTTTCCCAGCATGGCCATTCCCATCCTTCCTCATCCCCTTGGTCACATCCACCCCTGGGAGAGCCGAGCCGGGTCCCTCCTGCATCCCCATCACCTTGCCTGGGATGCTCTGCCACAAGAAGGGCTTGGAACCAGTGTCCTGCCAACACAAAGCCTGATGCACCATCCCCTTCCCAAAAGAANGAATAAATAACTATCGATATATATATATAAAGGGGAGCGGCGGCTGCGGGGGGGGCTAGAGGGTGGTCTCACTGCCCATGTCCCGAGGGGCCTTCTCGGTGTCGGTGTCCTCATAGTCCGACTCCATCTCGATCTTCACCTGGGGCACGGCGCAGAGTGGGCTCCGGGAGTAGTTGAAGGCAGGGGAGGATGGGCAGGAGATCTTCAGGTGAAGCGTGATACTGAGGAGGAGAGAGGGGGGTGAGCACCCCAGCAACCCCAACACACCCCCCCCCTCCTCCCAGCAAAGCATCCGAGTGATGCTACCCCCGTAAAAATCATTAAAATGCATTTTTCATAGAATGGTTGAGGCTGGAAGGGACCTGCAGAGCTCATCTGGGCCAACCTCCCTACCCCAGCAGGGACAGCTCTACCTAGGGCAGGCTGCTCAGAGCCCCATCCAGCCTCACCTTGAAGGACTCCAGGGATGGGGCCTCCACCCCCTCTCTGGGCAGCCCCTTCCACTGATCTCTCACCCTCAGGTTAAAGAAGTTTTTTCTTTTAATTTTTGCTGTTAATCTGTGGGATTTGTGGCTGTCGATGGAGAATAATCCTAAACTAGGATTCTCACGTGTATCCCAACCCTAAAAATCCTCATGGGTTACCCAGCAGCTTTTTTATTGCTCTGGATGGGGATTGTAGAATCAGAGAATGGGTTGGGTTGGAAGGGACCTCAAAGATCATCCAGTTCCCACCCCCCTGCCATGGCAGGGACACCTCCCACTAGACCAGGTTGCTCAAGGTCTTGAACACCTCCAGGGATGGAGCATCCACAACCCCCCTGGGCAACCTGTGCCAGTGTCTCACCACCCTCAGGGTAAAGAATTTCCTTCTCATTTCCAATCTAAATCTCCCCTCTTCCAGTTTGAANTGAGAGCCACGGGGTTGGGGAGCAGGGCTGCACCCTCCTCCTTCCTTCTCAGCCACACAAATCCCCCTTGAAAGCATCAAAACATCACCCCAGTGCAGTCCCCATCCTGGCTGCCCCCACCACCTCCAGCTCCTCCAGCCCAGCCCCAGCTCCTGGGTGAGCAGAGGCCCAAAAAAATCACCAAATCCACCTTTCCAGCCCCATTTCTCCACCATCAGCAACACCTTCACCCAGCAGAAAATCCAACTCATGACACTAAAAACTACCAGAGCAACAAACCCCAACCTGGGGCCCCCCCCCCCCCCCCCCCCC
>VYZX01032501.1:52123-84163 GCA_013401335.1 Brachypteracias leptosomus
TTTTTAGGACCTTCCCAGCTGCTCCAATTTTTAGGAGCATCCCGACACCCACCTCTTAAAATTAGGGGGGGTAGGAGACTGAAAAAAAAACACCTGTTCTTTTTGGAGAGGCCCAATTTGCTCTTTTAATTTGATTTTTTGGGGGTGTTTGGGTGTCTCACTGCAAAGAAAAATCAATCGATCCATCCTCTCTAGCCCCCAGCACCTTCTCCTCCAGTGGAAAAAGCAGCTCAGCTCTTCAGGTGATGCAGCTCCAAGGCTTGAGGAGCACCCATGGTGCCCCAAAAGGGGGGTCCAGGAGCTCTTTGCCCCCCCCTGGTCCCTCTGCTCCATCCTCTTCCAGCGCCAAGGGGGAATTTTGGCTGCCTCCATCCCCAGCATCGAGGATTAATGAAGGAGAAGCAATTGCTGGGTTAGAAGCAGAGACTTGGGGTCTCCAGGAATTGGTGCTAGCAAGCCCAGCCTTAAAAACATCATTATTATTAATATTATTAGCAATTTTTTTTCCTTCGTAACCTTTTATTTTTTCCAGAAATCAGCCTTATTTGTGATTGCTACAACTTAAATTGTGGTATTTTAACAGAGAGCCCCCCCAGGGCTCTACATCAAGTCTTTTAGCAGAGCAGAGAGAAAAGTAAAATACAGTGGAGAAAAAAAAAAATTAATTAAAAAAAAAAAAAAGAAAAATAACAACGAAACCCCCCCAAGGGGGAAGAGTATCAAATATTAAAATAGTTTTAATATTTAGAAGGCGATACTCACTTGAGATTGAAATCAGCCCAAATTGATGTGTGCAGCAGAGACAAATATGGGACAAATCAGTTATAATAATCAAAAATCAGAGCTAATTAAAAATAAAAATAATAAAAAAAAAAAGGATGGAGGGGGGAATAAACAGAATTTTGCAATATTTAGAGGAAGGGAGAAGCCAACACGGACATCACTGCCTTGGGAAAGGAGTGGAAAAGAGGCTTTTTAAGGTGGATTTGGGGTTCAAATGCCTCTTGGCCACCCAGGATTTGCTGGGGATGGGGGCTTGGAGAAGGGGAAGACCTCCCTGGAGGCTGAAGGCTTCACCTTCCTCCTGCATGAAGCCCCCTGTGCTCAGGGCTTTGCAAACCCAAGGGGATCAGGTCACGTGGAGGGTGGTTGATGAACCAAAATTGAGGAGAAGACAGAATTAAAGCAAATAAATGGAATTTCCATGGTGGGAGGCACGAGCTCTTCTGGCAGAGAAGGGAACACGTTGCGTGGAAGGTCTTGGATGCTTCTGTTTCTTCACCATCCCACCTCCTCCAGTTGCAGCTGATACTCCCCAGAATTGGTAGAATTTAGACTTTTTAAGTGATTTCTGCTCATCTCAGAGCAGGAGGTCGCTGCCATCAGCCCCAGGTGAAGATCTTCACCCACTTCTAGGTGGCCACGGGAGCAGCTGAGCTGCATGATTTGGACCTGGGATCATCCAGGATGTCTATCCAAGAGCTCAACCATGGGAGCCATCAAAAGACCTTCTGCTCAGAGCCTCCTTTTTGAAAAGGAGTAAGAAAAAGGGAAAAAAACCCCAGTCCAAGGAGGTTTCCACATCCAACTGGGGCATCCCAGACAGCAGAGAGGACAAAACCCCTGGAGAACAAGCTTCCATCAGCAGCAGGTTGGAATTAATGATCTAAAACGTCTTTTTTTTCCCATATTTCCTCATTATCCATCCAGGTGTGGCTGCTCCAGTTGAGGTCCCATCTCTCCAGCACCGTCTGCATGTCCTGGCCACCACCAACGCGTTCATCCATGGGGGACAAGGTTCCATCTTGCCCAGAATCACCCTCACAGGAGGAGGACCAGGTGTCACTGAGTAGCTGCCTCCTTCCACACCCTTGGCCAACGATCCAAGTGGGATTTATCCCTCTCCACCCCCTTCCCTTCCCCATCCAGAGAGGTTTGTACTCACCTGGGTCGGGGGCGACGCACTCGCACTTGTACATGGTCACGTAGTCGGGCTTGAAGTCCGAGTTGATGGGGTAGTACTTGAAGGCTCCAATCATCTTCTTGATGGCGTCGTAGATGAAGATGAAGCTGATGAGGGTGGAGAAGCCTTCCTCCGTGAAGCGGGTGATGTACTTTATGATGAAGCTGGCGTCGGTGGCCACCAGGATAAGGCACTGGAGGGCAGAGTGGAGGCCTATCCAGAGGCGGAACTCCATGTAGTCGATGCCGTTGCCTCTGGAAGGCAGGAGAAGGTGAGAGGGGCCCCGTGAGAACATGGCATGGGCTGGAGGACAGCTCCCAACCCGGTATGGATGGGTCCTGGTGCCCTCTGGCATCAGAGAATGCGTTGGGTTGGAAGGGACCACTAAGGGTCGTAGAATCATAGAATTGTCAGGGTTGGAAGGGACCTTAAAGATCATCCAGTTCCAACCCGTCTGCCATGGCAGGGACACCTCCCACTACATCAGTNCAGGAATGGGGCCTCCACCACCTCCCTGGGCAACCTGTTCCAACAATCAACCACCTTCATATTAAAGAACTTTTTCCCAATGTCCCACCTAAATCTGCCCTTTTCTAGCTTAAAACCATCACCCCTCATCCTGTCGCTTGTGAACAGACCCTCCCCCACCTTCCCACAGGCCCCTTTCAGGGGTGGGCCCAGCACCTACTTGCTGAAGTCAAAGAGCAGCTTCTCAAAGATGAGGATGGGGCCGGTGCTGCTGAGGATGATGAGTGGCTGGCCAGCAAAGAGGCAGAACATGGAGCCTGCCATCGCCGTGCCCAGGAAGCTCTCCATGACACCCTGGGGGTGGACCAAACCCAGTGTCATGGTGATGCTCTGCCATGTTACATCCCCATGGACACCTCAGGTGGAGATGGGAATTATGGACCTCGTCTTGGACCCATATGGGATGGTTGGGACCACGTTCCCTTGCCATTGAGATGGGTTTTCCCATCCTGCAGGTATTTCAGGACGGCCAGTCCCACTTGGCAAGGAGTTTCCACCCCAGCATTAAAGCTTGGCATGGCACAAGGAGGGTAAAACTCAACCCATCCCATCCCATCCCATCCCATCCCATCCCATCCCATCCCTCCTGGCTGTCCCCAAGCCATCGATGTCACCTCTCCATGGCCTCCACCTGGTAGTTGTCCGTAGCATCTCCAAGCAAGCCCCCGAAGGTGATGGCGTTGGTGATGCAGCCCAGGTAGATGAACAAGATGGCAGAGATGGACTGGATATGAAAACCTTCATAGAAGTCACTGGGGAACCAGGGCAGCTTCCTCTTGATATCCAAATAGAGGCCACCACAAAACCTGCGGAGACACCACCAAAGGATTTCACCCCAGGAGACCACGGGGTGAGGCCATAGGAGATGTTGATGGGTGCTGGGGTGCTGCTCACCTGCCAGTCCACGCGAGTTCTTCCCCAATTTCATGGACTTCGGGCATCTCCCCATCGTCGCTGCCTCCTCCACCACCCCCAGCACCTGCCCCACCGGCCGTGCCGTTCATCTGCCCGACTTCATTCAGGGAGAAAACTGATTTCCTGCAGGAGAAAGCCACCAGGGTTGGCCACAGCACCAGGTCCTAGTGCAGGGACCACGACCGAGGTCCTGGTGTAGCTCTAGAGCTTGAGGTTTGGGGTGAATTGGGAAAGATCAAGAGCTGGATTTGCTCAGGCAGAGTGGAAACGGCTCCGAGCTGATCTGGGGGGAAAATCTGCTGGAAAAACAGCAATTCTGGGAAATCTGCAGAGATCTTTTGTAGGGATGAAGGCAAGTGAAGCTGCTGTCCTCCTCCAGCATCTCCAAACCCAGAGAGAGGGGATGGGCACAGGGTTGGGACAAGCCCCCACAGCTCCCACCCACCTCTTCTCAGCCGAGGGCACTTTTTTGGGTGGCTCAATCCTGATGTTGGGGTCCCACTCGCCGGGTGGAAGGACAATGACCTCATCCAGGAACTCATCTATGCCAGCAATCAGGTCTTCTCTGTCCCGGGCTTTGTAGGCAACGTCGCTGAAGAGCTGGAGGTTGAGAGAGGAGAACGTTCATGTCCCACGTCCTTATGGGGTTTTAAAGCTCATTTGTTTGGATGATAGGATGGAAATGGCTTTTTTTCCCCTGGTTCTGAGCAAGGAGGTTCCACGTGTGGCCTCTACTCACATCATCCACCATGAGGGTTGCGATGGCTCTGCCGATCTCGTTGTAGGATTTGGCTTTTCCCGCAGGCCCAAGGAGGATGAAGAGGAACCTGGGAAGGGAAAGGTGTCCTGTTGGCAACATTGGACCACCAGCATCCCTGTCATGAGACCTCAGTGCTTCAGACCCAAGGAACTGTCCTCACCTGGTGGGGACGGGCACCTCTGTCACCCCTCCCAGCATCGTCGCCTGGAGGAGCCGCACGAAAGCCACGAAGGGCTTCTCCAGGAACTCCACCTCTCCCACCAGCACGTTGGAGGCCTCCGCGTCCTTGGGGATCTTCTTGATGAACTTGTTCTTCAGCTGGTGGAAAGACAAGGGTGGGGAAGGGAGAGGCTGCCAAAATTTGGCTTTTCCCCCCCTCATTTCCACACCCTGAATGCAAAAGCTGAAGCCAGAGGCTCAAACCTCCTGATTTCTGATGGTCCCAGGACTCCTGGAGGTGGGAAGTCAGAAGTCATAGAATGATTTGGGTTGGGAGGGACCTTAAAGATCATCCAGTTCCAACCCCCCTGCCATGGCAGGGACACCTCCCACTAGAGCAGGTTGCTCAAGGCCCCATCCAACCTGGCCTTGAACACCTCCAGGGATGGAGCATCCACAACCCCCCTGGGCAACCTGGGCCAGGGTCTCCCCACCCTCACAGTGAAGAATTTCCTCCTCATTTCCAACCTCAATCTCCCCTCTTCCAGTTTGAACCCATCACCACATCCAAGAATTGGTAAGAATTCATAAAGCTGAATTTCTTCATCACTCAAAACCACCACTAATAACTTCAAGTCACTTTGGGGCTCCTCAGCTCAACGTGGGGGGTTCAAATGGTGCTTTGTGAGGTGTGACACCCCCCCCCTAAAAAACCTGGGCCAAAAAATACAGATCTTGGAACAAGCCAATGGGCATTTTTTGCAAGTCTTTTTTCAGTCCAGGACTCCCCCAAGACCTCATTTGATGCAGAAACACCAGCACAGGGGTGGGTTTGTAGCTCCTGCCTCCTCAAGCTCATCCTTGGAGCAGGAAGATATAATGGAAGTAGGAAACCTCCAACATCTGTGTTGGATATCAGGAAATTAGACTGGATATTAGGAAATTAGGTTGGATATTAGGAAAAATATCTTTACTGGAAGAGTGATTAAGAGTTGGACCAGGCTGCCCAGGGCAGTGGTGGAGTCACCATCATCCCTGGAGGTGTTCAAGAAGTGGCACTTCAGGACATGGTTTGGTGGTCATAGAATGTTTGAGGCTGGAAGGGACCTCCAGAGCTCATCTGCTCCAACCTCCCTACCCCAGCAGGGACATCTCTACCTAGGGCAGGCTGCTCAGAGCCCCATCCAGCCTCACCTTGAAGGACTCCAGGGATGGGGCCTCCACCCCCTCTCTGGGCAGCCCCTTCCACTGATCTATCACCCTCAGATTAAAGAACTTTTTGCTAATCTCCAGCCTCAATCTCTCCTTTCCCAGCTTAAAACCATCACTGCAGGTCCTGTCATTACAAACCCTTTTGAACAGACCTTCCCCTGCCTTCCTGGAGCCCCTGCAGATGATCCTACTTGACGGCAGCGTTGGGTTGATGGTTGGACGTGATCTTGGAGGTCTTTCCCAACCTCAATGATCCTCTGACCAACCTCGTTGATGGATTTATTCCCCGGGGTCTCTTCTCCCCTGCAGCTCTTTCATTATTTGGTCTCCAAGGGTTCAATACAAGCCGGGCAGGGAGTTATTCTAATCTATACACCAGCATGAGGGGAGGCATGTGAGCTGGGCAGAGAGCTCTCCCCTTCCTAATCTTTTAAACCCAAATGGAAAAAAACCCCAAAAAACAACCAAAAAAAATCATAATAATAATAAAGCAACTCCTCCAATGCAGCTTGGAACAAGAGTGACCACTAAGCTTTGAGTAGCACTTAAAAAGTCCCTTTGTAGTGGGTCTAATAGGGCGATTAAATCGAAATACTTTGCATATTTTGGGATTAACCCTCCCCACCCCGCTGCTGGAGGCTGATATTTGGGGGTCCTTAGTGGGCAGGGGGTTTCCACTTGGGGTTTGGGAGGTGTCCTGGAAATCACAGAATTGTCAGGGTTGGAAGGGACCTTAAAGATCATCCAGTTCCATGGCAAAATCTTTTGCTTCCCTGATATGGGGGGATCCCCGTCCCGTGGCTCCCAGCAACAATGAATTTCCACCCTTGGCTTCACCCCCCAGGTGAGCCCAGCAAGGACCTCCCTGGGGAAAAGGGACATCCCTGGGGAAAAGGGACATCCCTGGGACAAACCCACCCTCACTGCCCCGTAGGATTGGGCTGAAACCAGGCACAGAGCAAACCCCTACAGAGCATCCACAGCTCCCTGCTGAACACAATCGTAGACTCATGGGATGGTTTGGGTTGGAAAGGACCTTTCAAGCTCATTGAGTCCCCTGCAGGGATCAGGGACATCTGCACCTAGAGCAGGTTGCTCCAACCTCCCCTGCAATGGTTCCAGGGATGGGGCAGCCACCACCTCTCTGGGCAACCTGGGTCAGGCTCTCACCACCCTCAGCATCAAGAATTTCTTCCTTCTCTCTCATCTAAATCTCCCTCTTTGAGTTTCAAACCATCACCCCTTGTCCTGTCCCAACAGATCCTGCTCAGAAGTCCTTCCCCATCTTTCTGTCAGGCCCCTTGAAGTCCTGCAAGGCCACCAGAAGGTCTCCAGGAGCCTTCTCCTCTCCAGGCTGAACAAGCCCAACTCTCTCAGGGGGTTCCAGCCCTCCCACCATTGCTGGGGCCTCCTCTGGCCCCGCTCCATCAGCTCCATGTCTCTGCTGTGCTGAGGACTCCAGAACCTTGATACCAGGATGGGGAAGGGACATCCAGCAAAAGAACAGCACAAACCCCTCCTGCTCCATCACATCACCAGAGTTCTGTCCACCAACTGTCTGAGCAGCCCGACCTCCTTCCCAGCTCTCCTCTGCAGAGCAAACCAGGGAGGAAAAGCCCCTGATGGACTCTTGGTTGAGCTTTGCATTAAGAAACCCACGTCCATCATGGCCCACCTCTATTTATGGACCATTATCTCAAGAGCTGGATCCACATTTAATAGAATTAGAGAATGGGTTGGGTTGGGAGGGACCTCAAAGATCATCCAGTTCCAACCCCCCTGCCATGGCAGGGACACCTCCCACTAGACCACGTTGCGCAAGGCCCCATCCAAGCTGGCCTTGAACACCTCCAGGGATGGAGCATCCACAACCCCCCTGGGCAACCTGGGCCAGGGTCTCACATTTGAAGATCCAAGTGCTTGGTTGGGATTTACCTCCTGCCACCTGCCCTCAACCAGCCAAGCAAAGGCTCTTTCAGGATCCCAGTGCTCTTCCAAACACTTTTCCTCTCCTTCCCAAAGATCTTCAGGAGCATTTTCTCCACCCTAAGGATCTCCACCTACGTCAGTGTCCTCACACGTCCCTAATTCTGTGCAAGCCCAGGTGTTATTTCTGGGCCAGCTTCCCCGTGCGTTAGCAGCGATCGATACGTGGATTAATTCCCTTAATTAGCAATTTGTGTCGTTATCGAGCGAGTGAAGCCACGCAAGGGTCACATGGACCTCACCAACCACCACGGCTGGGGGTGGAGATGCTCCCCACAGCATCACAGGGATGTTTTGGGGTGATTACCTGGTCAGTGCTTGGTGTGTCCGAGATGTCGTTCATGCTCCGACTCTGAGCGTGACCTGGTGGAGATAAGAGAGAGGGTGAGAAAACCACCCTGGAATGTCCAGTTGTGTCTAAGCCCCACGTGCAAGGAGAAAATGTGGTGGGAGGACTTCAGTGCCCAGGGAAAAAACATCTCTGGGCTGCCCAGTTCAGAGAGACAAGGAGCTACTGGAGAGAGTCCAGGGGAGGCTGTGGAGATGCTGAGGGGCTGGAGCATCTCTGTGGCCAGGACAGGCTGAGAGCCCTGGGGCTGCTGAGCTGCAGGAGAGAAGCCCCAGAGGGGATCTGCTCAATGGTGCTCAAGAGCTAAAGGGTGGGGGCAAGAGGCTGGGGCCAGACTCTTGTGAGTGGTGCCCAGGGCCAGGCCAAGGGGCAGCGGGCACCAAGTGGAGCCCAGGAGGTTGCATGTGAGCAGGAGGAGCAAGTTGTTTGTTGGGAGGGTGTTGGAGCCTGGCCCAGGCTGCCCAGAGAGGTTGTGGAGTCTCCTTGTGTGGAGACATTCCCAAGGGGCCTGGATGTGATCCTGGTGTCCCTGCTCTGGGGGAGCTGCTGGAGCAGGGGGGTGGCACCAGATGATCCCCAGAGGAACCTTCCAACCCCACCACATTGGGACACTGGGATTATTTATCTGCTCTCACAAACGAGCTGCAGTGGATGAAAACCCAAGATGAGTTTTTCTGCCGTGTCCCCCTCTGGTTACACAAACCACACCTCCCGTAGGGCTGTGGTGGGGTCCTCTGCTAATTCCAGTCGCCCACCCTCAACTTGCCACTTGACTTTGTCCTTTCTCCTGGTTCTTCCAGGCCCACCCCCCCCTCCAGGCTTACGCAGGCGGCCGTAACTCGCGCTCTGCCGCATCCGCAGGTCCTCGGTGGAGCGGTGGAAGGCGGCGCCGGCGGCCGGGCTCCGGACGGGGCTGCGGGCTGGGGGGAAAGGACCCGTTAGAGGAGGTGGAGGTACCATGGAGAACCATCAGGTGATGTTGAAGGCACAAGGCCAGGCTGAGAATCAGCTGCCCAGCACAGATGAGACCCTTCCAGGGTTGATATTTCCTCTACATTGGATAGTTTAAGACTCATCGCAACAGGGTGCAGGGGTCAGCTCAAGTAAATGATATTTTTTTACCTTGAAAAGTTGGATGATCCTTGAGGTCCCTTCCAACCTGCATTCTATGATTTTTATGATGCTTTTCCCTCCTACTTTTATCTCACCCGTTATCAAAGAATAAATTAGGATCATAGAATGGGTTAGATTGGAAGGGACCTCAAAGATCATCCAGTTCCAACCCCCCTGCCATGGCAGGGACACCTCCCACTAGACCACGTTGCTCAAGGCCCCATCCAAGCTGGCCTTGAACACCTCCAGGGATGGAGCATCCACAACCCCCCTGGGCAACCTGGGCCAGGGTCTCACCACCCTGAAATTGCCTTAAATGAAGCCTTCATGCTGTAGAGACCCCATGGAAGGTGCCTACACCACCCCACACCCAACCAGTGCTCTCTTTGAGGCTACCAATGGATCCAAAAGTTCAATTTCTGTTACTTAGGAAGATCCATCACTTTATTTGGCTTTTTAATCTCTTAATTCTCCAAAGAAACCTACGCTTGAAATTCGCCATGAACTTCACACTTCATGTGTTGGCCACCACCATGTTTCATATGAACGTTCCTCCTCCCCAAACTGGTGACAAGTCCCTTTTCCACCTCAGGTGTTCACACTGAATTACTTCACTCTAAAGACTTTGCTTTTTCTAGAGGAGTAAACAGGTTGTCCAGAGAGGTGGTGGAGGCCCCATCCCTGGAGACATTCAAGACCCGGCTTGATGGAGCTCTGAGCAACCTGACCTAGGTAGAGATGTCTCTGCTGACTGCAGTGGGGTTGGACTAGATGACCTTGGAAGGTCCCTTCCAACCCAAACCATTCTATGATTCCCCCCTGCATTTTTCTGTGCTAAGCTCAGCATTTTCTCAGAGAACCTCCTAAATTCCCCCAAGTAGGAGAAAACCACCTGGAGAAGTTCTGCTGAGCTGCTCTGCATCTCTTTGAACCACCAGCTGCAACCACAGCCCCTATTTCTCCTTTTTTTTTGTTAAACCCACTAAAACAATGATGAAATTCCCACTGGGGTTACCAGTGCTGGTGGGATTCATCATTTATTCCAATGTCATGGAGATGCCAACAGCACAAGAAACATGACCTGCCAATGACCATCTTTTCCTTGGTGGCCCTATCTGCAAGCTCAAAGTGACACCATCATCTCAGCAAGGAACTAGAAACACAAAAGATCATAGAATCCTAGAATTGTGAGGGTTGGAAGGGACCTTAAAGCTCATCCAGTCCCACCCCCCCTGCCATGGCAGGGACGCCTCCCACTCCATCAGTTGCTCACAGCCCCAGCCAGCCTGGCCTTCCAAATGTCCAGGGATGGGGCTTCCAGCACCTCTCTGCCCAACCTGGGCCAGTGTCTCCCCACCCTCCTGGCCAACAACTTCTTCCTAAGATGCTCCTATTTTTCCTATCTACAGGGACTAACCACAACATTCCCAAGTCATTCTCCATCTTGAAGGCTTCTAAGCAAACATCTTGTTCTCCACCGTGCTCTGAAAGCTGGGAAGGCCCATGGGGTGGAGATATTGCTTATTGATGGCCCCTTCCATGTGCACTTGGAGTTTGGGTGCTGCTGTTTCTGTCTCCCCAGGGAGCAGCCAAAGCCCAGCAAATCCCAGGCTCCACCAAATGACCTCTGGTTAAAGCTAAGTAAATAATCTAGTGTGAAAACAAACAAAATCCCCTTTTATAATGGCTCAAAAATAGGCAGGTTCAGCCGCGGAGCAGACTGGATTTGTCTGTAGGCTGCTCTGCCAGGAAACCCCTTGGCCAAGGCACAGCCAAGGCCCTTGTCCATCTCAGCAGACATCTCCTTGGCTTTTGCCTCCCAATGAACTGACCTCCCCACTCTTGGGGCAGAGCTTTTGGGGTCTTTCTCAATGCAACCCATAGTTGGGTGCTCCAATGGTTGAGTTTCCCACTTTCCTTCTCCTAAGATCATAGAACGATGAAAAGACCTCCAGGATCGTCAAGTCCAACCTTTGTCCAACACCTCCCTGACCCCCTAGACCACATCTCAAAGATCTTCCTCCCCCCAGGCTTGCTCACCAAAGACTCAAGGGAGCAACCAGGCAGAGGTTGGACCCCAAGGACTCACTTGTGTTGGAGGAGACGGACTTCCCGATGTCGGCCAGGGACCGGTGGATGGGCTTCTTGGTTTGGTGACGGTGCTTCCTGAGGAGCACGTAGCTGATCTTCTCCCTCAGCTCGGGCTTGAGGAGACCATCCTCAATCTGCTTCTCAATGACATCATCTGCAAGCACCCAACGAGGGAGGTGTGTGGGTTACCCCACCACAAACCCTCCCAGCAGGCTCAAGACAACCCTTATGGAACCAAGTTGATGGTTCTCCACTCCTGCTGCAGGTTGGTTTATATTTGCAGGTAGGAAGTAAAAGCATTTTAAGGTGTTCCCAGAATTTTAGGACATGGAGGGGGAAAAAAATCCATCTGAAACCACCAATACCTGCTGGCTCCTACCTATGATCTGGGGCAAGGAGTAACCATCTAGGTCCAGGAGCACCGTCCCCGTCTGTAGACACGTCCGCAGCTCAAAGAGGCTGTGCAAGGACAACGTGGACACGTGGGGCTTGCTCCACCTCTCCCCACCTTCCTCCACCTTTTCTTCAAACTTTATCCACCTGAAACGAGAGCAGCAGCCATGGGGGTGGGGATGGAGGAGGAGAAGAGAAGAAGACAATTGCTTTTTTTGTGGCACTTCCCATCTGCAGGGGGCTTTGGTGGCCTGGATTGATGAATTAATGAAGAGTTTGGGCTTGTTCTTCAGGATGGGAATGGAGAAATTCTTCTGGCTCTCTACAGCTCCTTGCAAGGAGGTTGGAGCCAGGGGGGAGTTGATCTCTTGTGCCAAGTGATGGGACAAGAGGAAAGGGGCTCAAGTTGCCGCAGGGGAGGTTGAGGTTGGAGCTGAGGAACAATTTGTTGGGGGTCAGGGCTGTGAAGGGCTGTGCCAGGCTGGGCAGGGCAGTGGTGGAGTCCCCATCCCTGGAGGGGTTTGCAAGGGGTGGAGATGTGGTGCTGAGGGCCAGGAGTTAGTGGTGCCCTGGCAGGGATGGGGGATGGTTGGACTCCATGACCTTCAAGGTCTCTTCCAACCAAAATGATTCAATGAGCAAACCCAAATAACTTCATTACACAAAGTGCTCGGTTGCAGAGCGGAGCAAAACCTCTTGGCTCCACCACTGAACCCAACCCTGCAGATTTCACCCTCCTTGAACTACTCCTGGGAGATCTGGGAGGTTGTCTCCTGGAGCTGGCCTTGCCTCAGCCAGGAGTGAAGGAACTCCAAAACCAGCATGGCCAACACCTTCTTAGCTCCTCATCAACACCAGACTCCAACCTGGGTGCTCCATTCCCCTGGTGGGACACCAGAGGGCTTGCAACCCCTTGGAGATGGGAAACCAGCCCTTCCACCTCCCTTCCTCAACTCTGGTCCCTCCCAGCTCCTCTGGGGCTCCTGGGAGGGCAGCAGCTCTGGGCAAGACGTCGGTTTGGGGGAAGAAAGCGGCTTTTCCTCTCCAGGAGGTTTGCAGGCTCCGTGGATTAGCCTTGGCAGGGCTTAACCTTACAACTTTTAACTGGTACAACTGGGATTTGGGTTCCTGCCGCCGCAGAGGGCACAGACGGGAGGGATGGAGGAGGAGAAGGGGGTTTGGGATTAGCTGGTGGCTCCTGAATGCCCCAGAGGAAGGGTGGGGAGAGCCTGGGGTTGTATCAGCTACAGGGGGGTGCAATAAACTGCTGCTACAGAGAGAAAATCCCTATAAGACGTTAGGAAGAAGTTCTTCTCCATGAGGGTGGGGAGACACTGGCCCAGGTTGGGCAGAGAGGTGCTGGAAGCCCCATCCCTGGACATTTGGAAGGCCAGGCTGGCTGGGGCTGTGAGCCACTGATGCAGTGGGAGGTGTCCCTGCCATGGCAGGGGGGTTGGAAGTGGATGATCTTTGAGGTCCCTTCCAACCTGACAATTCTACGACTCTATAAAAACACCCCAAACTCTTCCTGAGAGTGCCAGAAATGGCCCAGACCGGGGACAAAACCCCAGCACAGCCCAAACCCCAAACTTCAGCCCTCACTCCACACCCTGATCTCCAAACCCACCCCCTCCAGACCCTGGTGTCTGTGGCCAGCCCTCCAGACAAGGCAGCTTTGATGGGAGGCACTTCAAGCTTCCCGCCCAGCTCCCGCTGAGCTCGTCCCAAGCCGATTAAAGTCGCTTTTTGTTTCTTTTTCACCCCGTTTTCCTGCTGAAAGTGGGTTATTAGCACGCCCTGGCCAGTGCACAGCACCCCAGGCACGTTTCCAGCTCCACCTTTGCCCCAGCACCAGCATCCCGTGATGCTTTCACCAAGGCTACGGCACAAACCCCTTCTCCCTGCTGGGCTCGGCCTCTTTATTGCCATTTATTGCCATTTATTCCCATTTATTGCGGATTTAGCCCCGCTCCCACCAAGGGGCTGCTCTGCTGGGGCTAAAGGAGCTGAGCTTGAGAGAGGAAATCCAGGACTTGAGGAACCTCTGTCCTCCTGGGGGGAATTTGGAAGCCTCCAGCCCAAGCCCTCCCTGATGAAAATCCCAATGGGAGTGCTGATTTTTTTTGCCTTCTGAGGTTTTTTGGGGTGAGCAGACACAGACCTATGGAAAATTATGGGGGTAAATAAAGGGTTTCAGCCAGAGCATCCTTGAGCTGCTGCGTTTTGAGGATGCTTAAGGGCTTCCCAAAGTTTTGTTGATCCCAAGAGATGGGCTGAGCACCTGTAGGGTCTGATCCTGCTCGTTCCTCATCCCTTGGGTGAACCTCCGCACCCTGCACTTGGAAATCCCACATGTGCCACCAAAAGGGCTTGAGATGCCATCAGCATCCATGAGACCCTTCCCAAAGCTCCCCTCCAAGCCCCCAGCCCTACAAGCTGGGGCTGGAAGAGACAATCCCACTTGGATCTGAGATTTTCCCCTTGGATAAACTCTAATTCAATAAAGGGAACTCACTTTCAACTCATTTATTAAAGATGGAGTGGGTGGGTTTTTACTCTTATTTCAGAAATTTAACTCTTGGCCTGGCCAGAAAAAGGGAGAAGGGGCAAAAAAGACCTGGGGAAATGTTCTTTATATCCCTTATTCCCATTTCCCAGCTCTCTGCTTTAATCCTCCAGTTTCCCAGCACATTATCCCATTTTTTTTACCTCCCCCAGCTGTTTCTGATGCAACTGGGAATGGGAAGAGCTCTGGCTCCAACTTGAGGAAACATGGGAGATGTTTCCTGACATCATCTTCTTCCTGACATCTATTTCCTTCTTTCCTTATTGAGGGAAACCTTCCTCCTCCTCCTCCTCCTCCTCAGGCTGTAGCCCCCATGCAAAGCCCCCCAAACCCACCCTGTTTTCTGCACTTCCCTAATTCAGCCGTGACTTTTTTAACCCTATTAAAAACGATGCTCATTCCCTGAACCCATCCCCATCCAGGGATATTTAAGGAGGGGGAGGAAGGGTCTTTACTGGAGATATTTTGACCCCAAAGCTTCTCCCCCCTCTCCTCACCTGGCCGACTCTTTCCACTCCATCTCCTCGCCGTCGTGCTGCAGGGTGTCCATCTCTGTGAAGAGGGTGGGGTTGGGGGGTTCATCATCTTCCCCCAGGATGTAGCGGAGACGTTCAGCAGCTGGTGACACTGGGGACAAGATAAAAAAGAGTTTGACCATCAGCCAGACAAGATAATCCCAAATATTCCCATTTGGAAAGCCCCAGAAGGGTTGGACTAGATGATCTTTAGAGGTCCCTCTGACCCAACACATTCTATGATTCTATCAGTGGGATCTATGGGTCTATTTAGGATCCTGGGGTAAAAAAAGAGATCTTTAGAGGTCTCTCCTGACCCAATACATTCTATGATTCTATCAGTGGGATCTATGGGTCTATTTAGGATCCTGGGGTAAAAAAAGAGATCTTTAGAGGTCTCTCCTGACCCAATACATTCTATGATTCTATCAGTGGGATCTATGGGTCTATTTAGGATCCTGGGGTAAAAAAAGAGATCTTTAGAGGTCTCTCCTGACCCAATACATTCTATGATTCTATCAGTGGGATCTATGGGTCTATTTAGGATCCTGGGGTAAAAAAAGAGATCTTTAGAGGTCTCTCCTGACCCAATACATTCTATGATTCTATCAGTGGGATCTATGGGTCTATTTAGGATCCTGGGGTAAAAAAAGAGATCTTTAGAGGTCTCTCCTGACCCAATACATTCTATGATTCTATCAGTGGGATCTATGGGTCTATTTAGGATCCTGGGGTAAAAAAAGAGATCTTTAGAGGTCTCTCCTGACCCAATACATTCTATGATTCTATCAGTGGGATCTATGGGTCTATTTAGGATCCTGGGGTAAAAAAAGAGATCTTTAGAGGTCTCTCCTGACCCAATACATTCTATGATTCTATCAGTGGGATCTATGGGTCTATTTAGGATCCTGGGGTAAAAAAAGAGATCTTTAGAGGTCTCTCCTGACCCAATACATTCTATGATTCTATCAGTGGGATCTATGGGTCTATTTAGGATCCTGGGGTGAAAAAAAAGGCTTTTCAAGGTGAGAGACATTGAGGGGTGGGGGAATCCTAAGTAATCCTGTCCCCAAACCCTGTGCAAAGATGTGGGAAGGATGAGTGGAGGCTGCACAGCAGCCAGGAGGGGAATATATAGGCCCAGGATGGGAATTGAGGAATGCAGCCACCCCTATATACAATATTATAGTCAAATTCCCCCTCCAGGAGCATTATACACCCATTTTTGTGGCATATCCCACATTTTTCCCAACCACAGAGCCTGGTTTTTCCAGGTCAGAGCCTCCTGCCATCAGCAATGAAACCCTCGTGGTCTCCAGCACCACATCTCCAGTGCTCAGCACCCGTTTATCCCACTGGATTCCCAAAGGGAATGTGCATCATCCGAGGGGAATAACACAAATTGACCATTTCCCCAGGAAAAATCCAGTTTCTCACTCCAAATAACCAGCCAGGCTGAGGAGGGCACTTATGGCCTCATGCTCTCCAGGGGGGTGTTTTGGGAATTCACCTCCTGACTCGATGGGAAAAGGGTTTTTCTCCTTGGGTGCATTCCTGGTGCCCAGGGGAGGGTGACAGACCTGCCCTCTCCTCCCAAAAAAACACCAGCCTGGGCTTTTTTAACCCTCTCCATCTTCCCCTGCTTCTTGCAAAGCCTCATCATTTAAATTCCAAGGAGGTACCAAACAGCTGGGAATGGAGCTGGAGGTGGCAGGGATGAGACTGGTCCCCAGTTACCCCACTATTCAATCCATCAGCCCTACCCCAGGCTATGTATTTTTAATAAAATCTCATTTCTTAGCCCTCTCCAGGAGTTAATCCAGCTTGAAAAATATCTTTATTAGCAGAATCCTCCTGTCCTCAAGGCTGGGAGTGAGAAAGTTGGGTAATAGGGTAGCCTAAAAAGCAGGTAATTATATTACTGTGCACAAGCAGAGGGAAAATTAGGATTATGGCATTGTCCCCCCCACAAAAAAGGAGACGAAACCCAAGTCACAGTGGCTGGGAAAGAATAGGATGTCCCTTGGGCTCTAGGCTGAGCCTGCTTAGCTGCTTAAGCCCTTTAAGCCCCACCACCAGGACTAAAGCTCTGTTGTCAAGTCCTCCTTCCACTTCCATAAGCTTCATTATTATGATTATTAATATTCCTGTTAATTTTAGAGCTGGGCTCCACGCCTGGAGGCCCTTCAGGCTCTTTAAGCCCAAGTGGTGTTCACTAAAAGGGGGGTGGAATTGTGAGGTACCAGCAACCCCACCCCAAGACCAACCTTGTTCTATTTGCTTTGCTCTGCAGCCCAAACCTTAAATTTCCTGCAAACCCCCAAATTCATTGCAAGTACAGAAGCTGGACCACAAAAAAAAGGGATTTTGCTGGAAATATCCATCTTGGCCCGGTGTATTTATGAAAAAAGGGGGATTTGCAGTTTTGCAGCAGGGGTTAGAGCTTTGCAAATCCTCCCCTTGGTGGTTGCTGCTCCCAACTCTGCCCAAATTCCCCCTTTTGGGTGCTTAAAAATGGGTCCCCTCCTCCTTTGACCTGCCCGAGGGTCCCCCCAGTGACTCATTTTGGGGTGTTGGGGCTGTGATATAAAAGGTGAAGGAAAGTTTGTATATAAAGAGCTTTTGGGGGGTTTTTTTTAGCTGCCTCCATTCCCTGCTGCTCACTGACCTGAGCAAAGAACCTGTTGCTAAACCAACACCACCAGAGCCAGAACTCCTGGGATTTATTCACCTGGAGAACCCTTTCATGCTGGGGAGAGCACCCAGATTGGATCCAGCACCTAAATTAATCCTGGGAGGCAGCAGGGATTTGTTTGGGAGGATACAGAGCATGGAAACATCCCAGCTTGGCACCTCTGGGGAAGGCAAGAGTGAAACTGCTGCAGCCACACTGGCCCAAACCCACAAAACCACCCCAAAATCAGCACCTACTTCTTCCAGGACACAGTTCAAGGGGTGTCCAGAGTGGATCTGGACCAGTTTTTATGATGGGAAAACACTCCAGGCTGTGATTCCTGCTTTACCCCTATCAAACCTTTGCTGTGGTTTTGGCCACAGTGGATTCAAATGGAGCCTAAAGCCCCAGAATTAGCTCAGAAGTCACACCAGTGATAATATTAGATAATTTTACACACACAAAAAGCTCCATTTCTGTGGATAATTGGACAGGACAGACCAGTATCACTGATTTACACCTCCTTTAACTTGATGTGCATTGAACCCTTCACATCCCAGCTCTGACCCAGCAGCAAAACCTCACCCAGAGATGCTTTTCCTCACCAAAAAACCCCCAATAAACAAGGTGATAAAACGGGGGCTGGAGGAACACGGTGCCACCCGGGCTCTGCAATCCAGCAGGAATCAGCCTTATTTAAAGCTCTGCCACATTAACCATCCACTGTTGTGATCCTCTGGAACACACAACAGCCTTTCCCAGAGCTTTCCTGGCTCAGGGGGTCCCCTAAATAAAGGAGGACACTGAGTAGTACATCCCATGGGATGAGATGCTCCATTCCTGCTCCAGAAACCCCCAGCTCTGGGAGATTTTCTCCTTTCCCATACAATCTCCTGCTGGGGAGCAGTGGAGGCTGGCACAGCGTGTGTTCCCCCTCTGGGGTAAGCTTTGGAGCTCAGTGCCCCGAGCAAACCCTCAACCCAACCCCATCCAACCTCCTGACAGGTTTTGAGAAGGGAAAAATAAAGCAGAGCAGAAATGGAGCCTTTTTCCCCCTCCCTCTCCCCCTCCACGGAGCGATGGAAACGACCTACCTGGAATCGGTTCCGTTTTTTCCCCCATTTCTTTCCCTGGCTCCCCCAAACCTTCGCTGCACGGTACCAAAAAAACCCAAACCCTCCAACTTCCTCCTTTATCCACTCGGGCTGGTTAAACTCCCGAGGCTTAAGGAGCAGATTATAGAGAATATAAAGCACTTTCCTCTCCCTTTGGCTCTCATGACGGGAAGTTACCAAATCAAACGGGACGCGCGTAGGAGAGGTGAGAGCTTTGGGGGGCAGTGGGATGGAGTGGCCAGAAAAAGGGAGGTGGGGAAGAGCTGGGAGGGCAGAAATCACAGATTTGGGGTCATTTCATACAAGGTTTCTGCTTCCCAGGCAGAGCAAGGTGGGAAAACCTCCTCCAAGCTCAGTAAAACCTTTTTCCAGGGGATGAACTAGATGATCTTGAAAGGTCCCTTCCAACCTAAACCATTGAGTCCGTGATTCCATAAATGAGAGAGTTTTCCTATGGGAAAGCAGGGTTGCTGCAGAGTTGAGGGGTTTTGGGGTGGTTTTCATCTATATGATGATTTTTCCCCCCGCCAAGACCATCCCGGTGGCACCCGTGGAAAGGAGGGGACATGGACCTGCTTGAGGTGCCACCAAAGAATCACAGAATCATTTAGGTTGGCAAAGACCTCTAGGATCAAGTCCAACCTTTATCCCAAAGGGATGGAGGAGCTGGGAAAAAAAAAAGAAGGAAAACTTTTCCTTCTACAGGGCAAAGCAAACTGAGTCCCTGCCCACTCTGCTGAGCCACGACGTGGCTGCTCCACATAAACCCAAAGGGAAATTTTGAGAGAGGGGGTGGAAAACAAAAAACCCACCCCCAACCCCAAGAGATCGACAGCTACTTTGCTGTGTAAAATGTTAATCTTCACTAAGGAGATTTAACGAGACCGGGCAAAGCCTCGGGCAAAAGCCTGTCGGGAACAAGGTGCGACCCCATCGTACCCCGATTTCCTCGTGGGCAAGGGCCCAAGGGTGAGGGCAACCTCCTTTCAGCCCACCCATCACCTCAAATCCCATCTCACACCCTTTTCCCAGCACTCAGAGGCATCCACATGGAAAACTAAACCTGGGAAGCATCAGGAAAAAAATCCAAACGCAAACACTGGACCAAGAAACGTGGTTGGGAGCAAGGGCAACCTCCCAAGGGAGAGGTCAACCTCCCAGGGGTGAGGGCAACCTCTTTTTAGCCCATTCATCACCTCAAATCCCATCTCACACCCTGTGCCTGACACTCGGAGACATCCTCAGGGAAAAATAAACCTGGGAAGCATCAGGAAATGCAATCAAAACGCAAACACCTAAGTGATATGGTTGGGAGCAAGAGCAAGGGCAACCTCCCAAGGGTGAGGGCAACCTCCCGTGGGAGAGGTCAACCTCCCAAGGGTGAGGTCAACCTCTTTTCAGCCCACTCATCACCTCAAATCCCATTTCACACCCTGTGTCTGGCTCTCAGAGACATCCACAGGGAAAACTAAACCTGGGAAGCATTGGGAAAAGCAATCCAAACACAAACACCAGACTAAGCAACGTGGTTGGGAGCAAGGGCAAGGGCAACCTCCCAAGGGTGAGGGCAACTTCCCAAGGGAGAGGTCAACCTCTTTTCAGCCCACTCATCACCTCAAATCCCATTTCACACCCTGTGTCTGGCTCTCAGAGACATCCACAGGGAAAACTAAACCTGGGAAGCATCAGGAAAAACAATCCAAATGCCAAGACCAGACTAAGCAATGTGGTTGGGAGCAAGGGCAACCTTCCAAGAGAGAGGGCAACTTCCCAAGGGAGAAGTCAACCTCGCAAGGGCGAGGACAACCTCTTTTTATCCCATTCATCACCTCAAATCCCATTTCACACCCTGTGCCCACATCTCAGAGACAACTCAGGGAAAACTAGACCTGGCAAGCATTAGGAAAAACAATCCAAACCCAAACACCAGACTAAGTGACATGGTTGGGAGCAAGGGCAACCTCTTTTTATCCCACTCATCACCTCAAATCCCATTTCATACCCTTTGTCCACATCTCAGAGACATCCTCAGGGAAAACTAAACCTGGGAAGCACCAGGAAAACCAACCCAAACACAAACACCATCCCAAGCCAGGGGTCTGGGAGCACCGGGGCCACTTAACCCTGGATTAAACGATGCTCCAAAGCCCCTTCCTGCTTTACTGGGAAGCCCGAGGGAGCCTTACTGGTCCTGCTGGCATTGTCATTGCCACTCTCGTAGCAGGCGTGGCCGCCGTCGTCGGTGTCGGAGCGGTCCTGGCGCTCGTAGTGCCGCTCGCTCTCGCTGGTGCGGTCCCGGCTCGACGCGGATCTTCGCCGGCGCCGCTTCCGACGGTAGCCCCGGGGCACCGGCACCCCGATGTAGATGGAGTGGTAATCTGAAAAGGGGTGAAAAAGGCTTGAGGGGAGCAAATCTGGGGGTTTCTCACTCATTAAAAATCAAATAAAAGCCAAGGAGGTCATAGAATTGTCAGGGTTGGAAGGGCCTTCAAAGATCAGCCAGTCCCACCCCCCTGCCATGGCAGGGACACCTCCCCCTACAGCAGTTGCTCACAGCCCCAGCCAGCCTGGCCTTCCAAATGTCCAGGGATGGGGCTTCCAGCACCTCTCTGCCCAACCTGGGCCAGTGTCTCCCCACCCTCCTGGGCAACAACGTCTTCCTAACCTCTCATCTCAATCTCCCCACCTCTACTTTTCACCCATTCCCCCCAGTCCTACCACTGCCCAACAGCCTCAAAAGTCCCTCCCCAGCTTTCTTGGAGCCCCTTCAGATCCTGGAAGGCCACCAGCAGGTGCCCTGGGAGCCTTCTCTTCTCCAGCCTGACCAACCCCAACTCTTAGTCTATACTCGTAGGAGATGTTTGGCTTTGTGCCACCAGGTTTGAAGAAGCCACTGGAGATCTTGTCTCATGTGTGGGATGTGCTGAGCTGAGCGCTGGGAAATGGGGGGCATCAGATGACAGGGAAGACCCCACTGCCATCTGGGGCAGCCCTGAGGGTTTGCTCACCTTCCTCATCATCGTATCTCCTCCTGGAGCTGCTGAGCCCCCTCTCGCTCATCCCATCCTCATCCTCCAGCATGGTCCCGCCGCTTGGAGAGAGCTGAGATGGGGGGGAGGAGAAAGGAGAGAGGTTTGAATGGGTGCTGGGGAGGGGAGCAGCCTCTTCACACCCACTGGGTGCTCCCTGCTATGGGAACCCTTCACATGTGGCCACAGTGAAATCACAGGGGCTGGGATGAGGATGCACCGGAGAGCTGGGACCTTCCCTATGGATGTACCAGGGAACCAGGACACCTTTCGTACGGATGCAGCAAGGAGCCAGGACCTTCCCTACAGATCCACCAGGGAGCCTCTAGCACCTCCTACAAGCACCCATGTCCCACTCCCTGGGTGAGCTCCCAGCCCTGCCCCAGCTCCACCTCCACTCTCCCCTTATCTCCCAAAATCCAGATAAATTTCATTGGGGTTCTGCCTCCAACCTCTTACTTCTGCTGCTCAAAGGAAGACGTGAGTGAAACATAAGGTTATTAGAGAGATTTATGATTTCAGACCCAATTCAGTTAACAGCTGGAGAGAAGCACCCATTTAATTTCCAGGGGGTCCTGCAGAGGTAAAAGGGGTTTTGCAGAAGCTGAGTTTGGTTTCCCCCATCTCCTAAGCACTGATTTTCCACCACACACTCCACTGCTTCCAGATCCCTTCCTTCCAACCTGCTCTTTTAATTCCCCAGATGAGTTTCGTTGGATTTTGCGGCGGATGTTAATTAATCTCCTAATTATCTGACCTCCAGTGATTGCCTTTCACACTTGACTAGGGCGGGAGAACAGTTACTATTCATGGCAGCCCAATCGATGCCTCCCAAAGTCACTTTGAGGGCAATTGGAGAGCCAGCCCCTCTCCCCAGCCCTCAGTCCAGCTGCTCACACCCATGGCAATATCATTACCCATCTATTTTAGGGAAGAAAACCCCTCAATTCAAGCCAAATAGGTTAAAAATAGAGAGAAAACAGGGTGTGACCCTAAAAACCTGGAAGGGTCCAGGACTGGTGGGTTCTGCTTTGGGTTGCTGAATTATTGACCCATTTACCCCAAAGCAAAGACCATCCTCAGCCCGATACAGGCTCCAGTTGCTATTTAAAGACCCCTCTTGATTTAACAGATTTGGGATTTATTTTTTTTAAATGATATTAACTCAACAGGTGCAGGAATCCAGTTAATTGAGGAGGCACCAACTCTGCCCCAAACCTGGGCTTATTAAGGGATAACATCAGTCACAAGCTTTGGCTTCCTGGGAATAACATTCTGGGGCTAATTCTGAGGATTTTAGGAAGCTGGTGCTGGCAGGAGAAAGAGTGAAACACCCACCTGGCTGCAGGCAGGAAGATTTTGGCTCTAAAAATGAGCTGGGACCTTCAAATAGATGAAGAGTCCCAACTCCTCCCCACCAAGAGATTCCCCTACAAGCTTCAGCACCAGGTCAGGGTCCCCAGATGATGAGGGACAGACACAAAACCCCCCAGCTGGGTTTATATTGGGATGAAATAGGACTTTTTTTTTCACAATATAGCTTGGCTGATGAGATCTCTGTCATAGCTCTGTTAGGCAGCAAAAATAACCCAGATGGAGCCACACATTGTTGGATCACCCAGAAATGAAAGGTCCTGATTGATTTTGGTTGATTTATGAGAGCCTGGGATTTATCCCTCTCATTTTTACATATAAAACCTTTTCCCCTAAATTCCTTGCATGCAAACACAAGCACAACACAGACCAGAACTATTGGAAAACACAATTTTCATGCACTAGAAACAGGGGGAGGAGAAGAAGAGCAATAAAATCTTCGCCAATTCAACCCCACCACCCCCACCAGCTCCCAGCTCCACAAATTCAAGGTTTATTATCAACCAACTCACCTTGATCTCCCCAAAGGCTGCTCAGAACTCAGAGGATGGGGCTGCAGAGGGAAGTCACGGGCACGGGTGGGAGTGGGAGCCCAGATTGCCCTGAGATGAAGCTGCTCTTGCAACCATCGTATCGACGCCAACTGCCCAACCCTCTGTAGCTCCCAGCTTCAAATGTATTTTGGGCAACGTTGATTGACTTTGGGAGCAGAGAAGCATCATGGGATGCAAACAGACCTCTGGAGAGGATGGGATGGTCAAAGCAGTGGAGAACTGGTCTTGTGCAGCAATGGTCTCTAGATGCCAGATCATCAAGATCCAGGAAAATTCAAGTTCTCCATCCCCAACTTGCAGGATCTGCAGCTTTTGGGGTTGTTGGGGGTTTTTCTTGCATCAGTTTTGGCTCAGTCGTTAAGGAATAGAAATTAGGAAGAAGTTCTTCACTTTGAGGGTGGTGAGACCCTGGCCCAGGTTGCTCAGGGGGGTTGTGGACGCTCCATCCCTGGAGGTGTTCAAGGTCTTGAGCAACCTGGTCTAGTGGGAGGTGTCCCTGCCATAGCAGGGGTGAACTAGATGATCTTTGAGGTTCCTTCCAACCCAAACCAGTCTATAATTTGGGAGGGCAACACTTTTATTCTTTTCTCTGCACGATACCACCTACATCTGATCTTAAGGAACTGAAGGAAACTCTCCAGAGAGGTGCAGAGAAGCATCAGCAGCGAGAAACCTCCTAAACCCCCTTGAAGACAACGAGATCAACCACCAAACCCAGCTCGGGGTTGGGTCACACCCCAAATTATTCTGCTCTTCCCACATTTTGCTTTTAACAGGCTGGATCTCCCTACATTTGACTCCAGGAGAGCCAAGCTCGGGGCCACCCGAGCGGGGTCGTTTCTCTTCCCGAGCTGTCAGCTTCCATTTCACGCCTGGTTTGATTGTCTCTGCTCTGCCTTTTAACAGGGGTATCAATAAATCCCTGTTGGATCAGGGGCTGGTGCTTTGTCACAACCAGGCTCATCACAGCAAAAAAAAACGAGGGCTGGGCAATTAGACTTTGGGCTTTGAGGTCACTCGATATCGGGGCTTTTCTCTCACCTCTGGGGAAATTATTCAATGGCACCATCAGAGTCGCAGCACAAGCAAAGCAAAAACCTGTTTGAGGCTTTATCTCTGCTCCTGTTTTCTTCCCAGCTCCTGTTTTATCAGATTTGTTGGGACAGGAATGAGGGAGAAGCCATTTCAAGATGGAAAATTGAAGGTCAATTAAGGAACATCATTGGCATCCCCTTCATTGAGAGTAAGGAGGCAGGTTTGGAAATGGGGAGAAAAGCTTCTGCAAAGTGCACTCAGGATTTCATGCTCTTGTTTATGCACAATATTCCCCTTTTTAATAGAATTATGGGATGTTTGGGGTTGAATAACCCTTAAAGCTCATCTGGGCCAACCCCCTGCACTGAGCAGGGACATCTGCAGCTAGAGCAGGTTGCTCAGAGCCCCCCCAACCTCCCCTGCAATGGTTGCAGGGATGGGGCAGCCACCACCTCTCTGGGCAACCTCAACCAGGCTCTCACCACCCTCAGCCTCCAAAATTCCTTCCAGCTCATCTAAACCTCCCTCTTTTAGTTTCAAACCATCCCCCCTTGTCCTGTCCCAACAGACCCTGCTCAAAAGTCTCTCCCCATCTTTCTGACAGACCCCTTGAAGTCCTGCAAGGCCCCAAGAAGGTCTCCCTGGAGCCTTCTCCTCTCCAGGCTGAACAAGCCCAGCTCTCTCAGAGGGTTCCAGCCCTCCCACCATTGCTGGGGCCTCCTCTGGAGCTGTTCCCAGCCTGGGTTGATACCAGGGGTTGCCTCAACCCATGTGCAGGACCTTGCACTTGGCCTTGTTGGATCTCATGAGGTTCACAAGGACCCACTTCTCCAGCCTGTCCAGGTCCTTCTGGATGGACCCCACCCCTCAGGGGTGTCAACAGCACCACTTAGCTTGGGGTCACCTGCAAACCTGCTGAGGGTGCCTTGATCCCACTGCTCATGTCATTGATGAAGATATTGAGAACTGGTCCTCGTATGGACCCTGAGGGCTTCCAACCTCTTCAATGCTGCTCGTGCTGGGGGCCATCACCAGTGGTGCCAGTTGGTGACTCCTTGTCCTGTAAATAAAGAGAAAATAATAGAAATCAATTTTCTTTCTCCAAATATATGGAAATATAAAGAGCAGGTTGAAGTTACCAGCTTGTGTTTCATAAGGTTTAACTAAACACCCACTGGACAGATGGGGAAAGAAGGAAGAAAACCAAAACCCCCAAAGCCCATGAGCTGCCACCAGGCAGCCACTCTGTTATTCCTTAAATAATCTTAAATAGGCTGCAGGTTTTACCTTCTCCACTTAAAAAAACTCCCATTTGGGCCACACTGGTTTAAAAAAATTCCCTAACCCCACAACCCAATGGTTCAAAGCTCCATTTTCAAGGTGATTTGCAGAAAAAAAGAGTTCATAAAGTGCTTTTTCAAGCCTGTACCAACAATTGCTTCTCATTTAGCTCAAAAATGAAGCCTGGAAACAGTCAGAAGAGGGAGACAGAGCCCGGCAGTTGCTCCCCAGCACTCCCCAACCTCTCCCAGCTTGGGATCCAAATTATCATTATTAATAAAGCTCCCCTAATAAACCCAACGTCCCCTTCGCTGAGCGGCGCTGCTGCCACATCCCTCCTTGGGAAAATACTTTGTTTTCTTCTTTTTTCTCCTTTCTTTCCCTCTTTGGAGCTGATTCCTCTCGCTTGATGGATGCAGCAATTTCAGCAGCCCTGGGGTATCCTCTGGATTTTGGTGCATTTGGAGAGCAAACAGGTCCCTGAGCTCCTCTCCCCCCTCCACTTGACTTATGGCTGCTGGGGGAAGCTTTGCCAGGGGAAGGTTATTGCTAAACCCACATCCAAGCAGCCTGGGGAGCATTGCAGAGATTTTTTTTCTACCACAAAAACACCCTCTTAGTTCTGCAATTCATCTTCTTGAGGTTTCCCCTCTGAGAGTCCACCCCCAACATCACTCAACTTGCAGGTCCTGGGTTGGATGCAACACGTTATTTAATTCCTATATCCCAAGTGATGCAGGAGGGAATCACCACCTTGGCCACCAGGTTGGGCTGAAGAAGAAATATTATAAAAGGTAGTTCCTTACCTGGTCATCAGAGGCTGGGCTCCAGCAGAGAGGAGTCACCATCACCCCCAGGCTCAGCACGTTGCTGCAGTGAAGTTGTCTTGGCTTTAAAAATTGCTGGGCTCTCCTTTTCCTTGCCTGGAGGTACAAACTGAAGCCAGGGTTCAGCTGGAAACCTTCAGCAATGGGCATTTTCACCCTCTGCAAGCTTGGCCCAAGCAACCATCTTGCTGCAGGAGGTGGAAGTTGGGGATTCCACTCCTGGAAAAGCCCTTTGGGAAGGCTCTGCAGGAGAAGTTCATCTGGTTTTAGCTTTAATGTCCTCCTGGGGCTCGGGCACATCAGGGCACCTACCACACAGCCACTATTTTTCAGGCTAAAGAGAACTTATCAAGTCACCCCCAAGTGCAACAATGATGGTGCCACTTCCCTGGTGGCTCAACCAGCTGCAGAGTGGAAGCGACTTTGCAAAACCACACCAGAAATCACATTTATTGTGCAAACCCCCCCTCCTAAACCCCATAAGAAGATGTACAAACACCACAGTAGAAAAAGGACCCCAGGAGCTCATGTGCCCCCAGGGTGGCTGCATTTTCATGACCTCCCAGTGCTGCTTCACAGCCTCCCCCAAAGTATCTCCTGAACCTGAGAAGATAAATTGCATCATTTCCACACTCAACGTCCACCACCTCCTGAAGAGTTCTGCTGTTCAAGTCCTTCTCACACCTTGCTTTGCTGCATGGTGCCTTCCTCCTCCTCCTCCTCCTCCTCAGCATTGACAGGGATGTAGCCTCCTTCCTTGGGCAGGCACCAGCACCAGCCTGCACCGCTCAGATCCACCGCCCCGAAGCTGAAGTCCCTCAGCTTCAGCATCTTGAAGTCAACGGTGTCCAGCTGGGAGTAGATCTCGTTGAGCTTCTGCCAGTAGAGCCAGGCCATCACCAGGCCAACCACCTGCAAAACAGGAGTGTTAGAATCACTGCAGTCAAGCAAACCCTTCCTGGAGATCATCTCCTGCTGTCACCTGAACTTCCAAACCTGGCCAAGAGAGGGACAAGAGCCAGTAAAATCTTCTGCCAAAGCAACAGGCTCATGGCTAAACTCATTAATGGACATGTCCACCTCGTGACATCAATGGTTGTGTCCATCTCATGACATCAATGGCCACGTCCACCTCATGACATTAATGGCCATGTCCACCTCATGACATTAATGGTTGTGTCCACCTCATGACATCAATGGCCGTGTCCACCCCATGACATTAACGGTTGTGTCCATCTCATGATGTCAATGGCCATGTCCACCTCATGACATCAATGGCCACATCCACCTCATGACATCAATGACCACGTCCACCTTATGACATCAATGACTGTGTCCACCTCATGACATTAATGGTTGTGTCCATCTCATGACATCAATGGCCACGTCCACCTCATGCCTTCCCACCTCAGCCCTGGGAAGGACACGGAGTAGCTGGACAGCACCATGAGCACCAAGAGAGGTCCAGGCTCATGCTCAAGCTGAGATGTGGCTGGAATCCTGGTGCCACCTGGGTTTATTTTTCCATTTCCATTACCAAAAGAAATCTTTCATCAGCACAAGATCTCAAGCACATTGATTTCACCAGAAACTTCCTTTGCAGTGACCATGAACATCAAGAGATGAGGATGATGAGGAGCTCTCTGCAGACCAGGGGCACGGTGGCAATCAAAGCACCTCCAGCACTAACCCACCTCAACTACAGACCCATAGAAATATGGTTCATTCCCTACCAGCTTTGGGACCAGCAGGATACAAAGTTTTCTAGATATTTTCAAAGCACAAGAGGGAGTGGAGAAGGACGAGACCATCTTGAACCTCAGGGCTTTTCCTCTTGATTTGGAGGCTGGTAGATCAGTGGAAGGGGCTGCCCCGAGAGGGGGTGGGGGCCCCATCCCTGGAGTCCTTCAAGGTCAGGCTGGATGGGGCTCTGAGCAGCCTGCCCTAGGTAGAGCTGTCCCTGCTGGTGTAGGGAGGTTGGACCAGCTGAGCTCTGGAGGTCCCTTCCAGCCTCAACCATTCTCTGATTCTGTGATACCCAAGATGTTTTCCTGCAGAACCATTCCCTGCAACAAAGGGTCAATGAACAACCCAGTGGCACCATCAGCTGGGATCTCCTGCACTACTGCAGAGTATTGGTTTTGGAGCTGACAAATGGTATTAGTGTTTCTCTGGGTCCTAATCAATGCCTTAAATAGTCTGGAAAGTGGAGCCATTAAGAGAGAGATAAACGAGGAGAAGAGCAAAGGGTTGTAAAGCAGCTTAAATGAGGGACCATTTTAACTCAAAGCAGAAAGGGAAAAGGGTTTGCCCAGAGAGGGGGTGAAGAAAACAGAGGCAGAAACTCCCCAGGGAAAAAGGAAATCAGATAAGTCACCCAGTGAGTGGAAATGGGAAACACAAACCTCATCTAGTCATCTGCCTCTCAGAGGTGGAGAAATGTCCCATCAGCCACACGAGCAGCTTGAGCCTTGCACAGGAGCCACCCCAAAACAGCTCAATGTCTAGTTTCCATCCCAAATTCACCTGGAGGTGGGTCCTGAGGGGATCTGCTTGGTCAAAGCTCTCCCTTCAAGGAGTCAGAAGCAGAAGATCACGTCCTTTGTGATGCTCACTCAACACATAGAATCATCTTGGTTGGAAGAGATATTTAAGGGCATCTAGTTCAACTTTTCTCCCATCCCTGCCAGGGCACCACTAACCCCTGGCCCTCAGCACCACATCTCCACCCCTTGCAAACCCCTCCAGGGATGGGGACTCCACCACTGCCCTGCCCAGCCTGGCACAGCCCTTCACAGCCCTGACCAACAACAAATTGTTCCTCAGCTTCAACCTCAACCTCCCCTGGGGCAACTCAAGCCCCTTTCCTCGTCTCATCACTTGGGACAAGAGATCAACTCCCCCCTGGCTCCAACCTCCTGTCAGGGCGTTGTGCAGAGCCAGAAGGTCTCCCCTGAGCCTCCTTTGCTCCAGGCTCAACCCCCCCAGCTCCCTCAGCTGCTCCTCACCACACTCCTGCTCTACACCCTTCCCCACCTTCCTTGCCCTTCTCTGGCCACGCTCCAGCCCCTCAAGGTCCTTCTGGAAGTGAGAAGCCCAAACCTGACCCCAGGATTCAAGGCACAAGAAGAGTCCTTGAAATCCTCAGCTGGTGTTTGCCCCATTCCTCCTTTCCTAGTTGCACCCAGAGAGCATCCTGCTCATTTGACATCCCATCTAATTACTGAGCACAGGATTAATCACCGCAGGACCAGCCGAGGTGCTGGAGGCTGCTGTGTGGTTGTGCTGAGCAGGGTTTCCCTGCCTGTGGGAATGGCAGAAATCCTGGATTCCTGCTGCTAGGGACAGACAACACAGACACTGAAAGGAAAACTGGGGTCTGGAAACATCTCAGCATCTCCTTTTGTTACCCAAATGGTCTCAAATCTCACAGCACCAGTATCTACGTAGCTCCTGCTGCCCTCAAAGTGCTCCCTGCTGGGCTGTGCACTGTGTGTGTGTCTCATCAGGCAACTCCTCAAACACACCATGAAATGACTCCATCTACGTAGGGAGATGATGCATTTGCTCACCAAGAACGTGCGTAGGACCCAGACTGGGCTGTGTGACCTCATGGCTCCTGAGATGGAGCTTGTGTTGGGCAGAGAGGCAAAAATAACACGCCCAAAGATTTGCTGTGGAAAGGCCAACTGGGGTCATGGAATCATAGAGTGGTTTGGGGTGGAAGGGACCTCAAAGATCATCCAGTTCTAACCCCCCTGCCATGGCAGGGACACCTCCCACTAGACCAGGTTGCTCCAAGCCAAGTCCAACCTGAACACCTCCAGGGATGGAGCATCCACAACCCCCCTGGGAAACCTGGGCCAGGGTCTCACCACCCTCAGAGTGAAGAATATCCTCCTAATTTCCAATCTAACTCTCCCCTCTTCCAGTTTGAACCCATCACCCCTCATCCTATCACTACAAGCCTTTGTGAAAAGTCCCTCCCCATGTGGTCCTGCTCTCCTATCCCATATCTGCCCCCCCATTTGGTCCCCAAAAGCCCCAGGAACCTCCAGGCTGGGATGCAGGAGGCTACGGCTGGTTGGACGATGCTTGGAGATGTCTCCATCTCTCCAGGAACTCCATAGAGAGCCCAGAGCAACCCCTCCCGTGTGGATCCTGATAATAAGATTGTGCTAATCCATATTCAACAGCAGAGCCTTTAAGGATTTGGGATTTGAAAAGAATATTTCAATGTATGTCAAGCTTTAGCAATATTTGCTACCATGTCATTGCTGAGTGGATTAAAATCCCACCACGGATCCACTGAAGGCCCCAAGCAAACAAACCCCTTTGAAATGACACTTTTAAGGCAGTCGTGTCATTTTTCCCCTCCCTAAACCAAGCATTAGTTCAGAAAAGATTTGTATTTACAATAAACTCAACGCAAAGGAAGCCAGGTCTGGGGGCACCATCCCTCTGGGTCCTCTCCTCCCAACGTTGGCCACAACGTCCAGTGTCCAGTTCTGGAGCCCCCAGCACAAGAAAGATCTGGAGGTGCTGGAAGGTGTCCAGAGAAGGGCCACAAGGATGGTCAGAGGCTGGAGCACCGAGGAGAGACTGAGAGAGTTGGGGTTGGTCAGGCTGGAGAAGAGAAGGCTCCCAGGGCACCTTCTGGTGGCCTTCCAGGGTCTGAAGGGGCTTCAAGAAAGCTGGGGAGGGACTTTAGAGGCTGTCGGGTAGTGGTAGGAGTGGGGGGAATGAGTCAAAAGTAGAGGTGGGGAGATTGAGCTGAGAGGTTAGGAAGAAGTTGTTGCCCAGGAGGGTGGGGAGACACTGGCCCAGGTTGGGCAGAGAGGTGCTGGAAGCCCCATCCCTGGACATTTGGAAGGCCAGGCTGGCTGGGGCTGTGAGCAACTGCTCTAGTGGGAGGTGTCCCTGCCATGGCAGGGGGGGTGGGACTGGGTGATCTTTAAGGTTCCTTCCAACCCTGACAATTCTAGGATTCTGTCCTGCTCAAACTGGGGAGTTCTTGGGTGGAAGAGAAGCTCCTCCAGCTTTCCCTCAGCAGCTCTATGCCGCAGCCCTCTGAGTTATGAACTGAATTCCACTCCAGCTCGCCTCTAAAGATCCTCTTTGGCGTAATGAAAACAGAACAAGCTGTCAGGAATACAGATGAATTCAATATCCCCAGCACCGAGGTTGCCAGGAGTAAAGGGACTTCTAAGGGGAGCTCTGATTTGATTGCTCGGCAGCACCGAGCGAGGCAACAGAACCCATCAAGTATGAGGTTCAAAAAAGAATTAAAAAGCTGCTTTTCTCCCTGAATTCCCTTCCCCTTGATGGCAATCACACCAAGCAAGGGGAGAGAGGCTTGGTTGAAGGTTGAAAATTGCCTTTTTCTCTCTGGCTGGTGTTCAGCTGCTGCCTCGGGAGGTCTCCAGCCTGAGCTTCTTGTGGGGTTGAAGCGTGTAGGGTCTGAGTGGGGGGGGGAGATCCTATAGTGAGGAGTTGTGGGCATCAAATAAACCCTATGAGTTTGTGTATGGGGGGGATCAAAGCATGGAGACCCTCCAGGAAGCCATAATATGTTTATATCTATATCTATATATATATATA
>VYZX01032501.1:84520-106268 GCA_013401335.1 Brachypteracias leptosomus
TATATATATATATGGAGGTCATAATATGGTGGGGTTTTTATATATATATATGGAGGTCATAATATGGTGGGGGTTTTTATATATATATATATGGTGGGTTTTTTATATATATATATGGACATCATAATATGGTGGGGTATTTTATATATATACACATATATATATATAGGAAGTCTTAATATGGTGGGTTTTTTTATATATATACACATATATATATAGGAAGTCTTAATATGAGGGGGTTTTTTAATATATATATACACACACATCTATGGAAGTGATAATATGGGGAGTTTTTTATATATATATACACATACATATATGAAAGTGATAATATGGGGGTTTTTTTAATATATATACATATATATATATGAAAATGATATGGTTTTATACATATATATATGGAAGTCATAATATGGAGGGTTTTAATATATACACATATATATATGGATGTCATAATATGTTTTTATACATGTATATAGACATACATTTTATATATGTGTATATACACCTAATTTTTGCAATGAGGCTGTAAGGGTTGGGCTTGTTCAGCCTGGAGAAGAGAAGGCTCCAGGGAGACCTTCTGGGGGCCTTGCAGGACTTCAAGGGGCTACAAGAAAGATGGGGAGGGACTTTTGAGCAGGATCTGTTGGGACAGGACAAGGGGGGATGGTTTGAAACTCAAAGAGGGAGGTTTAGCTGAGCTGGAAGGAATTTTGGAGGCTGAGGGTGGTGAGAGCCTGGTTGAGGTTGCCCAGAGAGGTGGTGGCTGCCCCATCCCTGGACCCATTGCAGGGGAGGTTGAGGGGGGTTCTGAGCAACCTGAGATAGTTGAACATGTCCCTGTTCCCTGCAGGGGTTGGACCAGATGGCCTTGAAAGGTCCCTTCAACCCAAACCACCCCATAATTCTCTGCTTCATCCTGGTTCTCTAGCATGACCCATCTCAGATAAACCCAAATATTGCACTTCTTGGGATCAACACTTGTTGATGTCCTTCAGACCCCGACACTCTCTTCCCCTTGGAGCTGACAGCAGCCAATAAAGACATTTTAAACCCACTCCAAACAAGACACCATCAGCCTAATTACCAATTTCCTACCAACACCACAAGACCAAAATTAGATTAAAGCACCCCAGACTTCCAGATTAACACAACTAATGGTTGTTCTTTCTCTTCCAGCACTTGGGGAAACTCAATATATACAAGTATTTAAGGCCAGGCTCCAACTTCTGTGGTGCTCAGCTCCAGCCTTGCCAAGCCCCAGCTTTGCTCACTATCTTATACTTCACTTTCCTTCCAGATTAAAGAGGTTTGTGTTAGGAATAGGTCTCATTAGGGTCAATATGGCCCAGATTTAATTGCAATATCCTTGGGATACACCCATTGATGGATGGCTCACCTGGGAAAAGGAAGCATGGTCGGAGTAAGGGACATTTTTAGGAGGAGAAAAGAGCTCAAATGCTCATTTTCAGATAATACAGCAAGGAAAAGGTCTGGAAAACCACAGACGTTTTCCCTTAGGGGTGTGCATGTGATCAGTGGCTCCATTTGGGGTGGAAAAGGGTGATCTGGGTCTTGGCAGTTGCATTTTCCTGAGCAATCAAAGCAAGGCTCAGGTTGGCTCTTGCTTGAAAAGGGCACAAATCAAGGGTGGAAAGAGCAACAAAAGGATGCTCCAGAGCCCTTGCAGGGCAGCAGCAGCATTAAGTGCATCCCACCACATCCCACTCCCAACAAAACCAGCTCTGGCCATGGAGAAAATAATCCTGTAGCCCAACCAGGGGCTTCTACAAGCAACACTTTCTGCAAGAGACCCTTTTCCACCCAAATGTCACCAGTATGTGCCCAGCTCCCAAGGTTCTTGCCCATCTGGGAGCCTCTAAAGCTGGATCCTGCTAAAGAGAGGAGTGGAATCATTTCAAGCTTTCCCAGAGCTAATCAAGTCAAAGGAAAGCATTTATCTTTTATTGGGTTTTTTTCCTTCCATAAATTGATATTTATAGACTGTGCTCTCCCAGAGGTCATGGGCTGCAGATGGAAAAATCCCTTTTATTCCCCTTTTCTACTCCATTAAGCACACATCAGCCACTCCAGAATACCCCAGAGCCCCTGGAGCAACTGAGAGACTGAAAAGCAAACAAAATACAAATTAATCTCACAAAGGAAAAAGGAACTTTTCCACTACAAATCCCTTTACACAAGGAAACACCCAATGTTCCTGGCAGCACGAGATGGAGACACCAAGCTGCAAAATGCCCTTTGCAAGCCTGATGCTGTATTTTTGGGGGTGGAAATAGTTGATCTTCTGGATTTATACACCACTGACCTCTACCACTGATGTTCTATTACTCTGTAGCTGCTTCTCTGTAGCTCTGGAGATGAAATATCAAAGTGAAATGGAGGCAGAGATAATTTAGCACAGGGTTGATCGACAATAACTCTTGGCAGGGACCTATCAGGGGTTTTTTTTCTTTTTAATTGGGCTTGTGCCACTTTCTGCCTCCTCAGGATGGAGAAAAAGGGGCTGAGGAGCTTTATATATTCATTTGTTTCTACCTTATTACAGTGGCTACGCCTTCACCCTGCCAAGGAGGATGAAAACACCATCAAAAACCATCTCCTGGGAAGACCTGGGGATGGAGAAGTTGGAGATGTTGAACCTGAGGTCAACAGAAAAGGTGCTGGAAGAGCACCTGGGCATGGCAAAGGGGAAAGAGCAACACATAAGGTTATTTTGGCTTATTTTAACTACAAATGCATTTTATGCATGCAGGAAACTCCTCAGATGATCTGGCTGGAGGCAGAGAAGGGGGGGATGCAGCCAATATACAACAAACCCACGTGTTTTGCTGCTCCTGCTGGAAGATCTGGGGCTGCTTCATAATCAAGCAACTAGTACGAGGCCACCCTGTGAATTGAGTGCCAGTGACTAAATTAAAATGTCTTTTTGAGAGTGATGTGAAATGCATCGAGGTCTGGCCTCCATCTGCAGCTTGGCTGAGAAGGGCAAGATGAGATTGTTACTGGGGAATGAAATATGGGGGGGGGAAAAGAGGAAAAGATAATTAAAAGTACTCTGCAAAGGCAGAAAAATGAGTTGGGGGGTTTGTGCTTCTCTTGGAAGGAATATAAATGAACACAAGCACCTCCCTGCTCCTTGGGTTGTCCTGATTACTTAAAAAAAGGCAAAGAAATTCATGATTTAAGCGTGATCATAAAATTAGAGGCTCCCCCTGCCCTGTGCTGGTGGGGGGAGAGGCTGGTTGCCATGTGGTGATGTATCCATGGGGTTCTTCACCCCTTCAACCAGTTCAACACCCAACAGCACCCAGTAGATTTGCAGCTTTCCTCAAATCCCATCACCTGCAAACCTCAGAAAGCCAAGCCAAGCCCTTTGCCCCCAGCCTCTCACATGGGTATTGGGGAAAAGCAGAGAAAATGTCTGAATTCAATAAGTACCTGCCAAAATGTGATGGTTTTCCACCCAGAGCATGATGGAAAGGGCACTGAGAGCTGCCCACTCTCCATGGGTGCTCTTCTTCAGCCCTAATTTTTCTTGGGTCCTTCATTCTGCACAAGAAGAGCTTGCCCCAAATCCAATGGGGATGATGAACGTCAGCCCAGCTCCAGTCTCCAACCTTGGAGCCCACCACAGACAAGGCTGAAGTTTGATCCTAAGGGACAGCAACACTTGGAGGAAAATTGGGCAAACCTCAAAGCTGGACTTGGGATGTGGATCATGATCCCAACCTTCTCCTCAGCATCCTGCAAGTTGTCCACCAAGGTGGTTTGCATCACAGAGAGACACACATGTCCTGTGAGGGACAGGACAAATACTCCAAGGCCAAAGATGGGACAGCTCAATATGTTCCCTCTTCCCAAAGCTCATTGTCACCTCCCCACATCAACGGTGCCAAATCCTTCCCTGTTGGCTCAGCAATTCCAGGACAACACCCTCACCCCAGCAGCTGCCAGGGCTGGAGCTGATTCTGGGCTGACTGCTCCTGGCAACACAGATGGCCATTTATAACTCCATCCCTTCCAAAAACTTGACAGAATCCGATCTGATTTATATTTAAAACCTGGAAATCAGGAGCAGATGGGAAGGATCAACGCTCCTCATCCGAGGAGCATTTCACAGCACGCCAGAAAAAAATCACAACGCCTGCTCAAAAGCACTTGATACTCATCAGGGCTCAGCAACCCTCGTTGCCATCACTGGTTTTGCTCCCCATCCTTCCCAATTAAGAGCTTCGTGTTGGCAGGTTAATGGGGAACGCACCAGGCGGCTCCTGTAATGGGCCCTCGACACCCTGCGAGGCAGATGGAAGTGGTTGTCTCCATCACACCACGTCCTCACCCCATTTCTGGGCCCAGCAGGAGCCCAGCAGAAGCCCGTTGCTCATTTGCATGCTTTGGAGAAAGCACTTCAGAGAAAGCACTTTAGAAACGGGGAGGATCAGAGAGAGGGTTGGGCACAAACTGCTCCCTCACCTTTGGGCACCATTTCATGGAATCAGAGAATGGTTGAGGCTGGAAGGGACCTCCAGAGCTCATCTGGGCCAACCTCCCTACCCCCGCAGGGACATCTCTACCTAGGGCAGGCTGCTCAGAGCCCCATCCAGCCTCACCTTGAAGGACTCCAGGGATGGGGCCTCCACCCCCTCTCTGGGCAGCCCCTTCCACTCATCTATCACCCTCAGATTAAAGAACTTTTTTCTAATCTCCAGCCTCAATCTCTCCTTTCCCAGCTTAAAACCATCACTGCAGGTCCTGTCATCACAAACCCTTTTGAACAGACCTTCCCCTGCCTTCCTGGAGCCCCTTCAGGTATTGGAAGGTCATCTGGGAGCTCAAGAGGAAAGTCCATCCTTTGAAAAATTAACCCAACATGCCACATATTTCCCCAACAGCTTCTGCTTTATTCAGTTCTACTTTCCTCACCAGCAGAAACACCTAAGAAATAAAATAATTTCATTCCCATTTAGATAAAACTCCATATCTCAGAATCCCAGCGTGGTGGGGTCGGAAGGTTCTTCTGGAGATGCTCTGGTGCCACCCCCCTGCTCCAGCAGCTCCCCCAGAGCAGGGACACCAGGATCACATCCAGGCCCCTTGGGAATCTCTCCACACAAGGAGACTCCACAACCTCTCGGGGCAGCCTGGGCCAGGCTCCAACCCCCTCCCAACAAACAACTTGCTCCTCCTGCTCACATGCAACCTCCTGGGCTCCACTTGGTGCCCGCTGCCCCTTGGCCTGGCCCTGGGCACCACTCACAAGAGTCTGGCCCCAGCCTCTTGCCCCCACCCTTTAGCTCTTGAGCACCATTGAGCAGATCCCCTCTGGGGCTTCTCTCCTGCAGCTCAGCAGCCCCAGGGCTCTCAGCCTTTGCTCATCCAAGATGTTCTCCAGATACGTGAACCCAATGAGACAAAAAAAACTTTTCACTCGTGAGCCTCAAGAAGAACCCAAAAAAGAACCAAATCAACACTAAATCACCTCAGTTTTGTCACTAATAATCCCCAAAAGACCTAAGGGAGATACTCACCTCCCTGCCAGCCCCATGCCAATGGGTTGCAAAGGGGCAGCCCCAGCTGCAACCCCAAATTTCTCTCCCTACCAATGACAAAGAGCTTAATTACCTCTGCTGGGAAGTTGCTTTGATCCTCAGGCATCATTAGAGGGAAATGGATTTCCTGAGGCACAGCAAATCCTGATCAATTTACGATGATGTTTTATTTTGCTTCATATTTATGCTCTCTTTGGAGAGAGCCATAACAACAAATCTGGGCTCACACCTGCACGCCTCGCTGGGAGATGCCATTACCTGATCAATAATTAGATTTAGGGAGCAATCAGGAGACACTCAGCACCACAATCAACCACTGTTCAATCTCCTAAGGTTGCTCTAGCAAACGTTGTCACATTTGCCACCCAAGCCACAAATCTCAGTGGTAAATGGAGGGGAAAAAATTAAAAAAAAAAACACTAAAAATGAATTATTTTCCTCCTCCAGCACATGGAAAGAAGCTGAGAGGGTGTCAACTGTGTGGTGTGTGTGTTGAGTGGTGTAGTCGACACGCTGGAGGGAAGGGATCCATCCAGAGGGACCTTGACAGGCTGGAGAGGTGGGCCCAGGACAACCTCATGAGGTTCAACAAGACCAAGTGCAAGGTCCTGCAGCTGGGTCAGGGCAATCCCAGCACAAATCCAGGCTGGGCAGGGACTGGCTGGAGAGCAGCCCTGGAGAAAAGGACTTGGAGGGACTGGTGGAGGAGAAGCTCAACGTGAGGCTTCAGTGGACACTTGCNCTGGATCCAGCACGTACCTGTGGAAGCAGCAGGGAGCAAACGATGCCCAAAGTGGCCTCAAAGTTGTCCTTGAACCAGAGCCCCACGGCGTGGATGCAGCCCCGCACGTGGATGATGTTGAGCAGCTCCAGGCGCTGGAAGAAGAGCCAAGAGAAGCATCATGGACCTCGTTGAGATGATGGGTCTGGGAGGGGGGATGGTATTTCTTGTGTTTGCTCCTTCTTGCAAGTCAGAGGAGTGTTGTGAGAAGTGTTTGGGGATTGAGTTCTTGGTTTGGATCTTTTCCCTGGGTTTTCTTGCCAAGGAGCTGTCCCTGGGAGCTCTGGGCCATGTGTGTGGAGATACTGCAGCTCTGCTGAGACACAGCCCCACGGGCACCCCTGGAGGCCTCCAGAGCAGCTTCTCTCTGCCTGCCAAGCCTTGAAACCCAGCTCAGGACCAGCAACTCCTCACTCTGAGGGTGGTGAGACCCTGGCCCAGGTTGCCCAGGGGGGGTGTGGATGCTCCATCCCTGGAGGTGTCCAAGACCTTGAGCAACCTGGTCTAGTGGGAGGTGTCCCCTGGTTGGACCTGGATGATCTTTGAGGTCTCTTCCAGCCCAACCCATTCTATGGTCTCCCAAGGATGCTCCAGAAAGGCCACACCAAAGCCTACAGTGACTACCCAAACATGTCAGGAGCCTGCCCATGCTCTGCAGACCTGAGCAACACCCTGAGAGGCCAGGATAAAAAAATAAAAGCATAAAAATGAGTTTACAGCAGCTGCAGTAACAGCCACCCTTGGTGGGAAGAGCTTAGCTGCAGATAACTGGGGTTTTTTAGAGGGTTTGGGAAGGAGAAGCATGGAGAGGGTTGGAAGGGACCTCTGGAAGTAGGGAAGGATGTATGAAGGAAAACCCCAATGTTACCTCTTTATTAAGTGTCTTGTATCCACACAGGGTGTTAATGACTCCTGCAGGGACCTGTGAACAGAGAACTGAACAGACTTAGTTCAGAGGGAGCCAAGGGGGGAATACAAGAAATAAGAATAAAAAACAACAAACAGAAGAGACCTTGATTGGCTATCACAGGCTCCTTTTTAGAAACGTAGAATCAGGTCCAACCATCCCCCATCCCTGCCAGGGCACCACTAACCCCTGGCCCTCAGCACCACATCTCCAGCCTTGCAAACCCCTCCAGGGATGGGGACTCCACCACTGCCCTGCCCAGCCTGGCACAGCCCTTCACAGCCCTGACCAACAACAAATTGTTCCTCAGCTCCAATCTCAACCTCCCCTGGCACAACTTGAGCCCTTTTCCTCTTATCCTTGACCCCACCTGGCTCCAACCTCCTGTCAGGGAGTTGTGCAGACCCAGAAGGTCTCCCCTGAGCCTCCTTTGCTCCAGGCTCAACCCCCCCAGCTCCCTCAGCTGCTCCTCACCACACTCCTGCTCCAGACCCTTCCCCACCTTCCTTGCCCTTCTCTGGCCACGCTCCAGCCCCTCAAGGTCCTTCTGGGAGTCACAAGCCCAAACCTGACCCCAGCATTGGAGGTTGTTCCTCCCCAGTGCCCAGTCCAGGGGGACAATCCCTGCCCTGGTCCTACTGGCCACTCCAGTGCTGACCATGTCTCTCCATCATAATAAAGGGAATTTCAGAGGGATTAAATGTATTAAGCTCTCCAAAATCCAAGGGGGAATTTCCCCAAAGGTCTTCCACCACGTTGAGGAGAAACATAAGGATTTTACACATCCCCAAGGCTTAGATCTTTGTTGGCCAACAAATATGTAGGGCTAGAGCTAATGAGAAATCTGAATCTGCTATTCTGGACCTTAATAAAATAAAATTAAACCTAATCCCTCTGTTAGGGTGGGAAGCAGCACATTTGGGGTTACAAAACTGATTCTTGCTCATCCCCCAAAAAATCAAAGCTGGGGAGTAGCTGCAGCTCATCTGGAGCTCCTTGAGTTCTTTGCATCTCTTGGGATTCATCTTCTGAAGGAGTTTTTTGGCTTGTTCCCTGGATCAAAGAGCAGCTCTAACACCTGGTATTTCTCTAAGAGGCCTTGAGCCCATCAAATAATAACGTGCTGAGATGATGATGCTTTCAAGCAAGATGGTTTTGACAACCAGGAGAGATTCCTGGACAACAAAACAAAAACATCCCGTGTTTTGGAAGCAAGAAATGGGGATATTTAGGTGTAAATGATGTTTTCCTGCCAGACAGCAGGAACCTCCGGCCAGACTCCAGCCAGAAAGCTCCAACTTGGTCCTCCTGGGTTTGAGAAAGGAATTATCCCAGTGCTGCCCTGCCAAGAGCTTCTGCACCCACCATGTTGATACTCACAGGGGTATCAGCAACCCCAGTTCTCACCAGCTCAAGGCACTATTTACAAACTGGGAATAGCTCAGGAGGTTAATTGGTCTGGTGGAGCAGGAGGAGGGCACGGAGATGATCCAAGGGCTGGAAGCTCTGCTATGAAGACAGGCTGAGAGTTGGGTTTGGTCAGCCTGGAGAAGAGAAGGCTCCAGGGAGACCTTCTGGGGGCCTTTCAGTGTCTGAAGGGGCTACAAGAAAGCTGGGGAGGGACTTTTCACAAGGGTCTGTAGTGATAGGATGAGGGGTGATGGGTTCAAACTGGAAGAGGGGAGATTTAGATTGGGAATTAGAAGGAAATTCTTCACTCTGAGGGTGGAGAGACCCTGGCCCAGGTTTCCCAGGGGGGTTGTGGATGCTCCATCCCTGGAGGTGTTCAGGTTGGACTTGGCTTGGAGCAACCTGGTCTAGTGGGAGGCGTCCCTGCCCTGGCAGGGGGGTTGGAACTGGATGATCTTTAAGGTCCTTTCCAACCCAAACCAATCTATAATTCTTGAAAAAAAATGTGGAGTATTTACCCTGGACTGTCCCTCTCTGAGGCTGCTGCTTTAATCCTTCACCAGCCCATCCTCCAGACCCAGCTCATGGCAATTGGAAGCCAAAACGTTGTCTTATTTCTCACTGTACTATATAAACCCTCTGTGATTTCTTCTCTCCCCCGAGCCACCTGCTGCTCTGAGCTCTTTTGTTTGCCAAATTATCACCCAAAACCGTGGGGAGTGTCAAAATCCTGAAGAACACACTCAGCTCTCTCCAGCACATCCCCACTCGTAACACAAAAGGACAACAAGTGAATTGCTAATTCATCTCCAGGAGCTTCAGGGTTTTTAGGCTTCAGCTTTTTCAGGCTAATTCCATCTCCAGGGTTTTTAATCAACACCCTGATTAGAGATGCCAATTATTTGCACAGCTGATTTGCACCTCAGCCTGCCCCTGATCATCCAAACACCTCCAATTTCCCTCTTTTTCATAGAATCATGGAATGGTTGAGGCTGGAAGGGACCTCCAGAGCTCATCTGGGCCAATCTCCCTACCCCAGCAGGGACATCTCTCCCTAGGGCAGGCTGCTCACAGCCCCATCCAGCCTGACCTTGAAGGATTCCAGGGATGGGGCCTCCCCCCCCTCTCTGGGCAGCCCCTTCCACTGATCTATCACCCTCAGATTAAACAACTTTTTACTAATCTCCAGCCTCAATCTCTCCTTTCCCAGCTTAAAACCATCACTGCAGGTCCTGTCATCACAAACCCTTTTGAACAGACCTTCCCCTGCCTTCCTGTAGCCCCTTCAGCTACTGGAAGGTCACTATAAGGTCCCCCCCTTCTCTTCTCCAGGCTGAACAGCCCCAATTCTCCCAATTTCCATTAAAAATCAACACCAGGTTGATGATGTATTTCCCTTGAGCAATTAGTCAAGCCTGGAGCAGGGCCAGGGCTTCAGAGGCAACTCCTGATGCTCTGAACCTCCAGGAGGTTTTGCTACCAGGACTATGTGCTGCAAACCCTTTCTAGCAACAATTTCAGCATTTCTGGCCACAGCAACCAGGGATATTTGCAATTTTTTTTCTCCTATCTTGGCCCAGCTCCTGGCATTTCATCCACAGCATGTGTTGGATTGATTGCAGAGAGACCAAGGGTTGGACTGAACAAGATGGTGTCAGAGCACTCAGCTTGGTCTCAGCAGAAAAGTGCTGCTGGTGGTGGAGGAGTCTTGATTTCCAGCTCTGAAATCAGCAGAGCAGAACTTAATGGCTCTGAAAAGCCACCGCCCACCTCACAGGGTCACAGACTGGTGACTGAGGTTGGAAGAGACCTCTGAGGGTCAGCTCATCACCTCTGTAGGGTGCCCAGCAGCGTGTCCAGGCCCCTTGGGAATCTCTCCACACAAGGAGACTCCACAACCTCTCTGGGCAGCCTGGGCCAGGCTCCAACACCCTCCCAACAAACAACTTGCTCCTCCTGCTCACATGCAACCTCCTGGGCTCCACTTGGTGCCCGCTGCCCCTTGGCACCACTCACAAGAGTCTGGCCCCAGCCTCTTGCCCCCACCCTTTAGCTCTTGAGCACCATTGAGCAGATCCCCTCTGGGGCTTCTGAGGTAGTTATAGGATGAGGGGAAGAGCTTTAAACTGGAAAAGGGAAGATTTAGATTAGATGTAAGGAAATTTTTCACCCATCACAGAATGGTTTGGGTTGGAAGGGACCTCAAAGCTCATCCAGTTCCACCCCCCCTGCCATGGCAGGGACACCTCCCACTAGAGCAGGTTGCTCAAGGCCCCATCCAGCCTGGCCTTGAACACCTCCAGGGATGGAGCATCCACAACCCCCCTGGGCAACTTGGGCCAGGGTCTCACCACCCTCAGAGGGAAGATTTTACTCCTAATTTCCAATCTAAATCTCCCCTCTTCATGTTTGAACCCATCACCCCTTGTCCTATCACACATTAGGTTGAAAACCAGGAACTTGGCTTTTCCAACAACTCCTCAGCATGATACAAACTCAATTAACAGCCCAGTGCTTGGGTATTTACATTAAAACACCAGACCTTACTAAAATACCATATAACACATATATATATATTTAAGTTTCTTTATCATCTCACCCTGATGCTGTCTCAAAGATGGCAACAGAGTTTGCAAGAAACCCCATAGCACAGAAAAACACTCTATATGGAGACAGGCTGAGAGAGTGGGGGCTGTTCAGCTGGAGAAGAGAAGGCTCCAGGGGGACTTTAGAGTGACCTTCCAGGACCTGAAGGGGCTCCAGGAAGGCAGGGGAAGGTCTATTCAAAAGGGTTTGTACTGACAGGACCAGGAGTGATGGTTTTAAGCTGGGAAAGGAGAGAGTGAGGCTGGAGATTAGAAAAAAGTTGTTTAACATGAGGGTGAGAGATCAGTGGAAGGGGCTGCCCAGAGAGGGGGGGGAGGCCCCATCCCTGGAGTCCTTCAAGGTCAGGCTGGAAGGGGCTCTGAGCAGCCTGCCCTAGGTAGAGATGTCCCTGCTGGGGTAGGGAGGTTGGACCAGATGAGCTCTGGAGGTCCCTTCCAGCCTCAAACATTCTATGCTAATAATCAGCTGAGAGGGTGTTTGGCTGAAATATTGACTGAAATGATGGTATTTTGGTGCCTCACCTTCCTGAGACAGCAGCTGTAGGGCACCCCACACGCCAGTGGCCCGCTGCTGTTGCAGGAGTGGTACTGGTTGACCTCCCAGTCCCGGTACTCGTCACCTCCACAGCAAGAAAACTGCAGGAAGAAGAAAAGGAGAGGATGAGATGTGCAGCTGAACAACCCTTGACATCTCCTGCCCATCAATGCATCACCCTTCAGCTTTGCAACACCAGCACTGAAAGCCCGGGTTATTTTCTGCTTTCCAGGACCCTAAAAATGAAGTTAAAGATACTGTAAAAAAAGAAAGTCCGGCCCCAGCCTCTTGCCCCCACCCTTTAGCTCTTGAGCACCATTGAGCAGATCCCCTCTGGGGCTTCTCTCCTGCAGCTCAGCAGCCCCAGGGCTCTCAGCCTGTCCTGGCCACAGAGATGCTCCAGCCCCTCAGCATCTCCACAGCCTCCCCTGGACTCTCTCCAGTAGCTCCTTGTCTCTCTGAACTGGGCAGCCCAGCACTGGCCCCAGTACTCCAGAGGTGGCCTCAGTGGGGCAGAGCAGAGGAGGAGAAGAACCTCCCTTGACCTGCTGCCCACACTCTTCTCCATGTCCCCAGGAGACCATTGGCCTCTTGGCCATGAGGACCCGTTGCTGGCTCAGGGACAACTTGTTGTCCCCCAGCACCCCCAGGTCCTTCTCTGTGGAGCTGCTCCCAGCAGGTCCCCCCTCCCCTGTCCTGCTCCAGGGGGTTGTTCCTCCCCAGGGGCAGGACCCTGCACTTGCCCTGGTTGAACATCATGAGGTTCCCTCCACCCAGCTCTCCAGCCTGTCCAGATAGCAGCAGCTTTGGTGTCTCACCCACTCCTCCCAGTTTCACATCATCACCCTGGCTCAGGATCCACTCTCTGCCTTCACCCAACTCATCGATGAAGATATTGACCAAGACTTGACCCAATCCCAACCCCTGGTGAACACCCCAAGCTCCAGCCCTCCAACCAGACCTTCTCACACCCCTCTGAGCTCTGTCCTACAACCACTTCTCAGTGTCCAGAGGCGTGAAGCAGCTACAGACATTCCCCATCCCATATCAGAGGCATCGTTGCTTCCAGGAGCCCAGGAAAGACCAGACTCATTCATGCTCCACTGATTTAATTACAGGTGACTAATCCTGGGCCAGGCAGGAGAGGAGGTTCTTTCAGCACCTTGAATGAATGAATTTCTCTGCTCTTGAAGAGCTGGTGCTGCTCAGCTAAATGCTAATAAAGCTCTGCAGTCTACCAGTGGCTTCTCTTCCCGACAGGTTCAATTAGAGATCAAATGCTGCAGCTACAAAGGGGAAAAAAAAGCTGCTTTTTTTTCTGCTGCTCGCACAATGAAAAAGAAAAAAGAAGTTTAATGAAAGTCATTTTCTGTTCTCTGCAGAATAAAAGTGGCTTTTTATGTCCCCAGTCATCCCTTCTCTTGGTAAACAACCTTGAGTCTTTACGTTTTTCCTCTGAAAAAAACCCCAAACCTGAAGTGGGCAGGAGAGGGGGTTGTGCTTGATAAGAGAGAAGAACCCCAGGTTGACCCCATTTCTTTAAGAACCTGGTTGGAGATGTCCCTGCTTCTTGTAGGGGGGTTGGACCTTTAGAGGTCCCCCCCAAACCCAACACATTCTATGATTCTATGACTCAAGGAGCAGTTTTGGGGAGAGATTTAACCCTGCAAGCATCTGGTCTTCCTTCTGCTGATGGGTTGGTGGCCCCAACACTCTTGGCCAACAGAAGTAGGACTCTTGACCTCTTCCCATGCCAAAATAGGGAGATGTGACCAGGAGCAGCCAACCCACAGATTTACAACTACTTTCTAACTCCCTACCTTTAATTCCTCTCCTGCTTTTAATCCTACCTGCAGCAGTGAGGGAGACCAGCAGAAGATCCCTAGAAAGAGGAGGAGAAAACCCTCTAGAAAGAGGAGGAGAAAACCCTCTAGAAAGAGGAGAAAACCCCCTAGAAAGAAAGAGGAGGAGAAAACCCCCTAGAAAGAAAGAGGAGGAGAAAATCCCCTAGAAAGAGAAGAAAACCCCCTAGAAAGAGAAGGAGAAAACACCCTAGAAAGAGAAGAAAACCCTCTAGAAAGAAAGAGGAGGAGAAAACCCCTTAGAAAGAAAGAGGAGGAGAAAACCCCTTAGAAAGAAAGAGGAGGAGAAAACCCCCTAGAAAGAAAGAGGAGGAGAAAACCCCCTAGAAAGAAAGAGGAGGAGAAAACCCCCTAGAAAGAGAAGAAAACCCCCTAGAAAGAGAAGGAGAAAACACCCTAGAAAGAGAAGAAAACCCTCTAGAAAGAAAGAGGAGGAGAAAACCCCTTAGAAAGAAAGAGGAGGAGAAAACCCCTTAGAAAGAAAGAGGAGGAGAAAACCCCCTAGAAAGAAAGAGGAGGAGAAAACCCCCTAGAAAGAAAGAGGAGGAGAAAACCCCCTAGAAAGAGAAGAAAACCCCCTAGAAAGAGAAGGAGAAAACACCCTAGAAAGAGAAGAAAACCCTCTAGAAAGAAAGAGGAGGAGAAAACCCCTTAGAAAGAAAGAGGAGGAGAAAACCCCTTAGAAAGAAAGAGGAGGAGAAAACCCCCTAGAAAGAAAGAGGAGGAGAAAACCCCCTAGAAAGAAAGAGGAGGAGAAAACCCCCTAGAAAGAGGAGGAGAAAACCCTCTAGAAAGAGGAGGAGAAAACCCCCTAGAAAGAGGAGGAGAAAACCCCCTAGAAAGAGGAGGAGAAAACCCCCTAGAAAAAGGAGGAGAAAACCCTCTAGAAAGAAAGAGGAGGAGAAAACCCCCTGGAGGACTTTAGGCTTTTGATATCCCCATGCTGCAAAAGCAGCTTTTCCATTTGCTTTCCTAACTGCCCCCAAATTGGTACAAAATCCTCCTAAGGGGGGTTGGCACCTGCTGGGAAGCCTCACCAGGGGGTGTCTTCTCCTCCCCAAAGCCCCCAACTGCTGCTGTGCCTGGGTTGAGCCCTCACAAGCTGAGCCAGACTTTGGGGGGGGTTATTTTCAAGCTCTCCTGGAGCTCGGAGAGAAATAACTAGAAGCCAAACCAAGGAAAGAGCCTCTAAGGAGCTCGTTGTGTCACCACCCGTGAGATGAGGGCTCATTACAGCTAAAACCATCACCCTTGGACGAGTTGTGCTGGTGGGAGCCACCTTTAATCTTCCCCAAGAAGAAAGGAGGAGGTTTTGCAAGCACAACATCCCTCACCCTTCCCAGCTTTGCTTTGGCTTTGGGGCCACTTTGGGCTTGGAGCTCTTTGAAATTCAAATCCTGTTCCCAGCCAAGCAGTTTGAACTCTCCTCTTCCACCTGTACTCAGCGAGCCATTAAAAAAAGATCAAGCTGCACAGAGCTTGAGACTTGAGGCTTTTGAGTCATTGTGGTCTCCAGCCTCGGGCTGCAAAGGGCAGAAGATCAGCAAAAATGAGTGATAAAAACATCTATAAACAACCTGGGCTAGTGGGAGGTGTCCCTGCCATGGCAGAGGGGTTGGAACTGGATGATCTTGGAGGCCCCTTCCAACCCAAACCATCCTATGACTCTATTTTCTTTGGGGTAATTTATTTTCAGCTCTACTTGCTCACAGGCAGCTGGATTGAGTAGGTGCTGACAGGTAAAATCATGTTATTTACACCACCAATATTAATGCCTGGCACTCGGGGCCATAATAACTTGTTATTTTTGCTGTGTGGGGTGTATTTGTGTGTGTAGGTTTGTATTTGTGCTGGTTAGGGGGTGAAGGTGGTTGGCTCCAGCTTAAAGTGTCACCCGAGGGGGATATTAAAGCAAAATTCAGGTCCTAAGGAGCCTAGTGGGGTTTTGCCTGGGCAAAATAAGCTGTGAGCCAGCCAAGCTGTGCATGGATGGGGTTTTTAAGAGGGAAAATGGCAAGAAAAAACACTAAATGATGCTACCAGGTTGCTCTGGGCTTGTGGTTTATCAAAAAAGGAGCTTTGGGTGTAATTCTTCCAGAATTACTGGAAGTTTTCATAGAATGGGTTGGGTTGGAAGGGACCTCAAAGATCAGCCAGTTCCACCCCCTGCTATGGCAGGGACACCTCCCACTAGAGCAGGTTGCTCAAGGTCTTGAACACCTCCAGGGATGGAGCATCCACAGCCCCCCTGGGCAACCTGGGCCAGGGTCTCTCCACCCTCACAGTGAAGAATTTCCTTCCAATTTCTAATCTCAATCTTCCCTTTTCCAGTTTGAACCCATCACCCCTCATCCTATCACTACAAGTCCTGGTGAAAAGTCCCTCCCCAGCTTTCTGACAGACCCCTTGAAGTCCTGCAAGGCCACCAGAAGGTCTCCAGGAGCCTTCTCCTCTCCAGGCTGAACAAGCCCAACTCTCTCAGAGGCTTCCAGCCCTCCCACCATTGCTGGGGCCTCCTCTGGCCCCGCTCCCCCAGCTCCATGGCTCTGCTGTGCTGAGGACTCCAGAGCTGCCCCAGCACTCAGGGGGGTCTCCCCAGGTTGGAGCAGAGGGGCAGGATCCCCTCCCTGCCCTGCTGCCCACGCTGCTGGGGAGCAGCCCAGGAGGACATTGGCTGCTGGGCTGCACTCACCCATTGTTGGCTCATGTTGAGCTTTCCCTCAACCAGCACCCCCAGGTCCTTCTCCTCAGGGCTGCTCTCATCCACTCTCATCCTTCCAAAGTGAACTGGGTTGCTCAGGTCCCATAAAACCAATTTCCTTTCTTTTAGGAGCAGTTATTCCTCATCCTCCCTTCTCCCCAGTCCCACCCTTGGGATGAAGCAGCTCCACATTCCAAGTGCTGATGCTCCTGCTCTCCCTGCTTTGGAAATCCTGCCCTGGTAGAAAAGCTCCATCATCAAGAAGCTCCATGTTCTCACAAAGGTCCTTAATTTGGGCAGATGTCAGAGAATTACCAGCAATGCTCTAAGTGGCCACAACTTCTTTTAGTAGAACAAGAGGCTCTGAGATGAAGATCTCACCTGGAGAGCTTGTAATAAATCAAGTGAAGAAGTAGATGGGGAAAAATGCTGTAAAAATGAGGTGAGATTATGTGATAAGTGCCTGATCTTTGCTTGTTTGGAGACAGAGAAACCTTCCTGCAAATAAATCTGGTGTATCTACAGATTTGTGGTCTAACCTCCTTGCCAAGGCTCGTTGGGGATGGCTCCAACATGGACCTTCTGACTGCTGGTGGCAGCAGCCATTCATCATTCCTCCAGCAAGGTCTGAATTAGAGCAGCCTCATGGAGAGCTTGGAGCAGAACTTCAAAACGAGTCAGATCTTCCTCAGAATCACTTGTGTCTTGAGACCTTCAGAGGGTTTTCTAATCTTATTAAGACTTTCAGCTCAGTGAGGAGGAGTCCAAGGGTCAAAAGCAGGTGTTTAAACCAAGAAGAGGGAGCATGGAGGGCACCACCAGCTTTCAATCCCAGCTACTTCAAAGAAGGAGCTTCACAGTCTCCTTTTCTTCAAAGGGAGAGATAAGACTCATGGATTTATGATGCTCTGACCCATAATGAAAGAGAAATCAGGATTTTTTTTCCACCCAGGTGAGACCATTCAAAGCCCATCTGAAAGCAGCTCTGTGGGCCAAGCCCAGCTCTGCTCTCCAAAACCATCCCAGGAGACCTGACATCACTCCCAGATCTCAAGATTTTGGGGGTTTTCCACTTTTTTTTCCCCCTCTTTCATCCACCAAATGCTTCGAGTCAAGTGCTTCCCTCCCACCACACCACAAACAACAGGTAAACCAAATATCCTCACTCAAACCATGAGCAAACCTACACCCCAAATCCCAGGAATGGGGTTGTTCAGCCTGGAGAAGGCTCCAGGGAGACCTTCTGGTGGCCTTGCAGGACTTCAAGGGGCCTACAAGAAAGATGGGGACAGACTTTTGAGCGGGGTCTGTTGGGACAGGACAAGGGGGGATGGTTTGAAACTGAAAGGGAGAGATTTAGAGAAGATGGAAGGAATTTTGGAGGCTGAGGGGGGTGAGAGCCTGGTTGAGGTTGCCCAGAGAGGTGGTGGCTGCCCCATCCCTGCAACCATTGCTGGGGCTCTGAGCAACCTGCTCTAGTTGCAGATGTCCCTGCTCAGTGCAGGGGGGTTGGACCAGATGACCTTGAAAGGTCCTTTCAACCCAAACCACCCCATGATTGGGTTTCAAGAGCCAAAAGGGAGGACACACATCTAGCCAGGGTTCACTGGCAGGAGTTAGGAAGGAATTCTAATTCAATATTTAATTCCATATTCAGCACCAAGTGGTGCATGAAATACAAGGACAAGAGCAGCAGCTTCTCAAAAGTTTGGTTATAAAACCAGAAGAGTTGGGAGGATGGTTTTATTGACCTGCAGATTGGCTCAGGGACAAGGGAGGGATGAGGGGATGGGTCCTGCCAACTCCTGGCAGGCTCTAAGCATTGGATATGAGGCAGAATATGCAACCTCACACCTAAAAACATTAGAGCAGACCCTGCCCAGCCCCAGGATTGGACTGGACACAGCTCTCACCAGTGCCAGGAGCAGCATGGAGAGCCTGGAGGTCTCCTCTCCTTCCAGCCACTGTGTGAAAACACCTTCTCTGCAATTTTCCTGTTGAGTCAAGGGCTTGGCCAGCTCCTGGTGGCACCTTGAGTAGAGAGACTCACCTAAGGTGGCTTATCTAAGGCTTGTTGAGACCTGAAGCAGCTTTAGAACATGTTGTTTTATTCCTCCATCTCTCCCTATGCAGGTTGGGCTCAAACCAAAGAGCCCTCAGGTGTTAGGAACCAGTGTCCCACCATGACTGGGAGTGCTGGGGGTGGTGTGGAGCAGGAGATGCTCTTTGCAGAGCACGTGGGTGGCAGAAGAACTCACCGAGAAGCCCAGTGGGGTGAGCTTGGAGAGCAGCACAACACACAACGGTGCAGAAAGAGCTCTGGGAACCCACAGAGATCAAGAGTTTTCCAGCCAGGTCAAGTGAGGCAGCCTGGGGAGGGGAATAGAATCATCATAGAATGGTTGAGGCTGGAAGGGACCTCCAGAGCTCATCTGGTCCAACCTCCCTACACCAGCAGGGACATCTCTACCTAGGGCAGGCTGCTCAGAGCCCCATCCAGCCTGACCTTGAAGGACTCCAGGGATGGGGCCTCCACCCCCTCTCTGGGCAGCCCCTTCCACTGATCTCTCACCCTCAGACTAAAGAACTTTTTTCTAATCTCCAGCCTCAATCTCTCCTTTCCCAGCTTAAAACCATCACTGCTGGTCCTGTCATCACAAACCCTTTTGAACAGACCTTCCCCTGCCTTCCTGGAGCCCCTGCAGGTCCTGGAAGGTCACTCTAAGGTCCCCCTGGAGCCTTCTCTTCTCCAGCTGAACAGCCCCAACTCTCTCAGTGTCTCCACACCAGAGATGCTCCATCCCCTGAGCATTTTGGTCCCTCCTCTGGACACACTCCAATCTGTCCCCATCCTTGTGCTGGGGGCTCCAGAACTGGACACAGAGCTCCAGGTGAGGTCTCCCCAGGGGCAGAATCCCCTCTCTTGATCTGCTGGTCACACTTCTTTTGATGCATCCCAGGTTGGGATTGACCTTCTGGGCTGGGATCACACATTGGTGGCTCAGATGCAGTTTTTCATCCCCCAGCACCCCCAAGTCCCTTCCCACAGGACTCTCTCCAGTATCTCCTCTCCCAGCCTATACTGGTGATGCTGGTTGCCCCCAGCCCAGGTTCAGGACCCTGCACTTGGCCTTGTTGAACCTCATGAGGTTCATTTGGCCCCACTTCTCCAGGTCCCTCTGGATGGATCCCATCCCTCTGGCATCTCCCCCAGCTTGGTATCATCCCCAAACTTGCTGAGGGTGCCCTTAATGCCACTGCCAATGTCATTAATNCACCCCCAAGTCCCTTCCCACAGGACTCTCTCCAGTATCTCCTCTCCCAGCCTATACTGGTGATGCTGGTTGCCCCCAGCCCAGGTTCAGGACCCTGCACTTGGCCTTGTTGAACCTCATGAGGTTCATTTGGCCCCACTTCTCCAGGTCCCTCTGGATGGATCCCATCCCTCTGGCATCTCCCCCAGCTTGGTATCATCCCCAAACTTGCTGAGGGTGCCCTTAATGCCACTGCCAATGTCATTAATGAAGATATTAAACAACACCAGTCCCAGCACAGACCCTAAAAATCCAGGGGTTTTTACACAGACTTAACCCCTCCTTGATAAACTCCCCAACCCACCTCCCCGATGCCACCCCCCTCCAAAAACAAACCTTTTCCTGCACAAAATCCAAAATGTTCTTGAAGTCCAGGTCATCGTAGTAGTGCCTGATGCCCTCCTGGATGTTGGAGTGGAAGACGACGTTCATCTGGGGACAGGACAAGCAAACCCATGGCTCAGGTGTGGGGAAGGAACAGGAGAATATTGCAAAATATGAAGATTTTTCATAGCAAGTGTTGCCCCCAGCGAGCAGAGTAAGAATCCAACCCAATCCCTAGTGGTAGGACTGGGGGGAATGGGTCAAAAGCAGAGGTGGGGAGATTGAGATGAGAGGTTAGGAAGAAGTTGTGGCCCAGGAGGGTGGGGAGACACTGGCCCAGGTTGGGCAGAGAGGTGCTGGAAGCCCCATCCCTGGACATTTGGAAGGCCAGGCTGGCTGGGGCTGTGAGCAACTGCTCTAGTGGGAGGTGTCCCTGCCATGGCAGGGGGGTTGGGACTGGGTGATCTTTGAGGTCCCTTCCAACCCTGACATTCTATGATTCTATATCCTGGTACAAGTCTAATTCTTGGGGCAAAATAGATTAATTTTGATCTCTGGGGTTAGCAGCATCTCTCTGTTGCCTTCACATTCAAGCAGACCCACACACCTTTACCCTCCTTGATTTTTCCTATGACATTTGGGGTTGTTCAAGTGGAGAAGAGAAGGTTTCAGAGGGACCTTATAGTGACCTTCCAGTACCTGCAAGGGGCCTATAGGAAGGCAGGAGAAGATCTGTTCAAAAGGGTTTGTGCAACAGGATGAGGGGTGATGGTTTTAAGCTAGAAAAGGGCAGATTTAGGTTGGATGTTAGACAAAAGTTCTTTAATCTGAGGGTGATAGATCAGTGGAAGGGGCTGCCCAGAGTGGCGTGGGAGGCTCCATCCCTGGAGTCCTTCAAGCTCAGGCTGGATGGGGCTCTGAGCAGCCTGCCCTAGGTAGAGATGTCCCTGCTGGGGTAGGGAGGTTGGACCAGATGACCTTTGGAGTCCCTTCCAACTCAATGCACTCTATGCACTTGTCCCTACTGTGTAGGGAGGTTGGACCAGATGACCTCTAAAGGTCCCTTCCAGCCTCAAACATTCTATGATTCTATTTAATTCTTAGGGTGCCCTCTTTGGAAGCTCTCTCAAGCTCCCCAATCCTAGGGACTAACAGGACTCCCAGTGCTGGCAGGGGGGGGGTTTCTGCTGCATGAGAAGGAGCTGGAGGAGGTGGAACGAGCTGGGACAACTAATGCCACCAGCTACCAGTGATTTAACCATGGGATGAGCTACAGGCAGGAGCTGCGACCTCATCAGAGCCCCCAGTCACTCCTAATCCCAACCAATCATTGCTGCCCTGAAAGGGGACGGTGCAGCCAGGCTGGGGCTCTCCCTTGCTGCTCCTTCAGCCACCTCCCTGAGGAGGCTTTGACCCATCAGGCTCTTCACATTAAACACTAATTGAATTGAAAATAGATTTCACAGCAGCCTGGGAAGCTCATCAAGGAGCTGGGAAGGGGGGAGGCTCGAAATGTCCTACGTGGGTTTGTCACTTGGCTCCTGCCAAAGCACCAAGAGAAATATTAATGAAGGAAAAAAGGGATTTTTTTTTTTTTTCTTTTCTCTCTGANGGGGGAAACAAAGGCTGATGAAAAAGCCTTTAGGAAATTGCTCATGTGGAAGTTGATTAATTCCCAGTTTGTCCCACTAAGCCCAACACAAGGGGCACCACCCGGGTTTTCCCATTTTCTCCTCGT
>VYZX01032501.1:128276-140934 GCA_013401335.1 Brachypteracias leptosomus
TAGTGGGAGGTGTCCCTGCCATGGCAGGGGGGTGGGACTGGGTGAGCTTTGAGGTCCCTTCCAACCCTGACAATTCTATGATTCTATGATAACATCTCCACCTGAGCACCACCCCAGGGTTGGGTCAGATGACTCCACGAGGGGTTTTTTTGGCAGCTATTTGGGAACTTAGAGTCTCTTCTTGCTGGAGGACTCGCCAGGATGCCCCAATGAGCTCTCCCCCAACACCCCAGTAATTAACACACATCTTGCATCAAGATTGTCCCATCGTTAAGCTACATTTGCAAAGCACAGACCTGGGTTCAGCTTAAAAAAAATAAATCCTGCAGCTCCTCCTCATCCCTACAGCCACTTAAAGGCATCTGGGGAACCCTCCAACCTCAGCTCCTTAGAGAAACTAAACCCAGGGTGAGAGGTTTTCCCTCAGGTTGATTTTGCAAACGATAAAATTACATTATCCTTACCCAGAAACTAAAATAGGTTAAAGAAATCTGGATTTTTTGGGTCTCACTGGCTGTAGCCAGAGTCCTACGAGGGTCCTGGGTGCTCCATGGGAGATACTCAAGTCTCCTCTCCCCATGGAGCTTTCCTACCCAGAAAGCCATAAAGAAATCAGTGAGATATTGTACCAAAAACCTCCTTTTTTCTTGTTCTCATTCATGCCCTGGGGAGGTCACAAGTTATTCAGTGCAGTGACACAAGAGGCTTCCCCAGCCCCAGCCAGGGGGGGCCAGCACTGCCCTCCCAGGAGGCTCATTCCTTACCAAAGAAAAATAAAAATAAGGAAATAAAAAGCATTTTCAAACTCTTCTCAAAGCTCATTTCCCTCTGCAGCCTGCCTGGAAACTCACAATGGGTATTTCTGTGATTACACCTCCACAATTAGCCACATGCCATCCACGCCCGGATTAGTTGCACCTCAGGAGGAAATATTGGTAAATATTATGCAAGATGAACCCCAGGCAGGTGCTAATTTCAGACCTCAGCCCCTAAAGGGACGGGGGAATTTCTCACTTCCCTCTTCCCCTTCTCTGACTAGAGCTTGGGGATTAAAACCCACTTAAAACCAGCCTTTATTTTCCCTTTTCAAGTAACCAGCCTGGTACAACCCCCACCCTCCCAGGGCTGGTTTTCTGCCCTTTTTTTCCTGCCTGTTGACTGATGTCAAAGTGACGATGGTGATGGGCAAGGGGGGAAATCCGGCTGGAAACGCTGCTCAGTGTGTGTTTATGCAGGGAAAACACTAAATCTCTGTATTTATGCCCTAAATTCCCCCCCCCAAACAACTCGCTGCCATGGGGGGTTTGCAAGAGCAGCTCTGGGCTCCCAGGGAGGTGCTTTTAAACCCAGGATTTCCCCCAAAGTTGCTCATTTTAGAGCCAGCTCAACGCCGAGCACGAGGGGCTCCGAGGGAGGATTTGATGCCTTGGGAAAAACGGGATATTTGGACACTCAGGGATAAAATCCAAGCCTTGGAGAGGGGGGGGGAAGACTGGGAAGGATGGGAAAACAACCAGAGGACCTACCAAGAAGAGGGGAACACACCAAGAAGAGAAGAACCTACCGAGAAGAGGGTGGCGTAGGCGGACAGAGCAAATTTGATGCTGTAGTAATAGAGGTGGGAATTTCGGCACTCGGAGGCTTGAGCCATCCCAGCAGCTCCAGTGAAGGGGGTTTGCTGGATGCTCTCCCTGCTCCAGCACCCTCCAGCCCAACGAGCAGCTCCACATGCAGCCAGGGAGCCTTGAACTTGAGCTGCTGGGCTCCAGCTTCCGCTTGGCAGGAGAGAAGAAGCAATTAGAGACAAGGCAGCAGCTGCCTTAACCCTTTGCTGAGTTGCTGGCTTGGCTTTGCTGCCAGCAAAGCTCTGTCTAAACAGGTTTAATCCCAGATTTATCCTACGGATGGGTGCCTGGGTGGATTTCTAGTGAATGTGTAACAGCAAACGTGTCACAAGAGGGGCCTCCTGCCCTTGGTGGAGGGTTGGGAGACCCCCCAACAATCCTGCAGCCATCCCAGGGGGAGGTGGTCAGCCCCAAATCTAGCAAGAATAGGGATAGGCTCCCATAGCAATGCCCAGATTTACCTGTCCTGCCTTGCTGCTCCCTCCCAACACCACCTCGAGCTGCCTGGGGCTGGGGGAAATAGGAAGAAGGAATAAAATAAAGAAGAAATTAAATTAAAAACCCACCTCCCCCTTTTCCACGGTGAGGTGGAATGGTTGGGAAAAAAAGGTGGGGAGCAAGAAATGGGCACCAGGAAGCCACGCAGCTCCTGGAAGGGTTTATATGGGGTACTAGAGAGGGTAAAATGATGGTTAATAAAAGTGGAGCTGCAGTTGGTCTCTGATAAAGCAGAGGAGCACTCAGCTAAGGGAGCTCCCTTCGTTTCTCCAGCTTAACTCATGATGGATCAGAGGTGGGAGGAGAAAAGGGGCATTGTCTGTGCTGCAGCTCATGGCTTGGGAATGGTTAAACCCTGGGAGGAAGATGCTGCTTCTCTCTGGAGTGGCCAAAAGGAGGATTTAAAGCGAGGTTTGGGGAAGGAGCAGAGACTCAGGGCTGCACCCAAACATGGAAGAGCTCTGCTGACTTGGATCCTGGAGATAGAGTCATTCAGAGCAGCAGGAGATCATAGAATTGTCAGGGTTGGAAGGGACCTTAAAGACCATCCAGTCCCACCCCCCCTGCCATGGCAGGGACACCTCCCACTACATCACTTGCTCACAGCCCCAGCCAGCCTGGCCTTCCAAATGTCCAGGGATGGGGCTTCCAGCACCTCTCTGCCCAACCTGTTCCTTCCCTTATGGTATCACATCCCTTCCCTTATGGAATCACATCCCCTCCCTTATTATATATAAGCTGCAGAGATGGGGTGAGAGTTCTATGGTTAACAACAGCCAGCAGACCCCAAACCCTGAGGATATTACACCTCAAGATATGATAATGGGGCAAAACACACCCCAAAAATGACATTTCTGGCTATGATTTAGCCACATCTGGCTCTGAGCAAGCAAAAGGAGCAGACAACAACAACCCAACAACCCAACCCACTTGTCCTGTGAGTTCCCTCTTGGATTTCTACCTTCTCCCCATCAGGTCAGCCCATGCACAGACACCCCAGGGCTTATTTTCCACTCGTTGCACAGAGAAATCCTGGCTCTTGGTGACTAACCCTCTGTGCCTTCACCTATTTCTATCATAAGCTTTGATTCAGAAGCCAACTGAGTGTGCAAAGAGCAAGGTTTGAAGAGCATTTCCCAACCCAACCAGGCTGTGACACAGCTAAAGGATCTGAAACAGGGGATTTAAGCCAAATTTAAACCACCAAGCCTATAGATATAGTAATAGATATAGATAAATATAGCTATAATAATATAATATCTATAATAAATATAGATATAATGCTCAGCTTTGCCTAAAATCTCCATGTTAACTCAAAGCCACATTTAAAGAGAATGATTCACCACAAAACTTGGGGTCATCCTGGGGTTTACCACTAATTTCAGGCTCTTTTCACTGAATCACAAGCAAACCCCAAACCTCCAGCAGGAGAAATCAAGCCACAACACCCTGGGCACAATCCCCATCAGTAATTAACACCTGATATTCCACAAACAGTTAATTATGCTGCACTACTCACCCCTGAACAACCCCCTTGGTGCCCTCAGGGATGGGAAGAGCCATAAAACCCTCTTGGCTGCTGCTCTCCCACCCCATTAACACCCTCAAGATGGTTTTTCCATGGTGCTGTCGCTGGGAATTCAGCCTGGGGATTGCTGAGGCAGGGACACAGTGTGGATTGGGAATTAAAAATCCCTTAATTCAAACAAAAACCCATCTGCAAAAGCAGTGGCAGGTCCCTTTCCCACCTCCCACCCTCACATGCACCAGCAGCAATTCAGCATTTTCCCCAGCAAGGCAAAATTCCCTTTACTGGGCACCCAGAGATCTTGAAATTAGACTTGTTGCTTTTTTTTAATCCAAGTAAATAAAATTTTCTACCCTGCTTTGCTTTCTGCTAAAGAGCTGATAAAGAATCAGGGGCTCTTCTGGAGGATGTTTTGCTGCTTCCATCTAGGGAGACCCACTCAAGAGATGAGGAGATGGGAGCTGACCATAAATCATCCATTTATTTAGCCTAAAGTTACAGTAATGGCTGGATAATGCCCCAGCCCTGCTGGACACCATAGAGAGGCTTTTAAAGAACTTAATATTGAGTGGAATAAATCCTGGGGCTCAATTTAAATAGGGCTTGAAACTTTGCTCTATTGAACCTCGCGATGGTCTCAGGGTATGGAGGGACTGGGAATGGGGATGGGGAAAGGGTGGGGTTTATTCCAGAGTGTTTTCTGGGGCTGGGGGAAGGTCATAGAGAGGTTTTGTAGCCCTTTATTTGTGGGTTTTAATCATTAACACGTTGCTGTTCCTGGCAGCATCAGGCCCAGGCAATCATTAACTGCAGGAAGAAATGACTCAGCCGCCGTTTCATGCTTGAGATCAAGAGGGACCATTCAGCTGGATGGCAAAAAGCAGCTAAAATTCAGGGGGGTTGGAGCCAGGAGGGGGTGATGCTGCTCTGGGAAGATTTCCCACCAGCAAACACCCCCCTTCCAAAAGATTTCCCCCACCTTCCAAAAGATTTCCCCCACTTCCAACGCCCAGGGGATGGGGATTCCCTCCTGTGCTGCCAGTTCTCCTCTTCCTCAGGCCAACCCCAAACCCAGCAACATCCCCTCAGCAGAACTTCATCATCTCTNAACCCTCAGCCCAGGCTGGAATCCCTCAGACGCATCCAGGACTGGGTCAGCCAGAAAACCCCCTCCTCAGCAGCCCCAAACCTCCTTGCAATGGGATGGGGATGGCCAGTGAACGCTGAGGGAGCAGCCAGGATTTACCTCTCGCTGCCTTAACGATGCCTGTTGCATAAATTAATTAGTGAGGCTTTTCAGCAGATCCTGCTGCAATTCCCTGGGGCTGGGTTAGGGCTGGAAAGTGCTAATTTAAGACTTAGCACTTCAAGCCCGGCCAGCCCAGGGATCCACCCGAGGCAGGGGAAGGGCTGCACGCTGCAGCCTCACCCCATCCCTCTCCAGCCAGACACAAGAGCACCCTCATTATGGTCCCTGCCAACTAATTGAACGGTTAATTGCATGACAAGTGGTGCTGCTGCTGCTCTCCTCTGTGCTCTTCCCCAAACGAGCCAAACTGAGCATCCTACACAAGAAAAAGGGCTTTAAATGGCAAACTCCTTCCTCACCTCCCTTGGCCTCCTGCTGCCAAACCCATCACAGCTGATGCAGAGCTGGATTTTGCTGCCAACTTTTACTGCTGTAGAAATAAGACAGTTTTACTCATCCCTCTGACTTCATCAGCAAATATTTGTGCTCATCTCAAGCCCATTCTCAAGCTCTGAGCTGGGATTTCTAAAGCTCTATTGGACCTTTCCCTGAGCTCACTTCTGTCCTTCCAAGACTCCACGCTAGGAAGAATTCCTTATTTAAAAGCACAAGGGTTTATCTGCTGATTTTTTTCCCCCCAGGATATCTCCTCAGGGCTACTTTTCCCATCTTTATGTGCACCAGCAAGTCCCAGCCCCTTTTTTCCCTGGGTCTTTCCCCCTCTCCCATCTCTCCTGCTGGAACAAAAATCAGCCCAACACTTTTTACACCCAATAATCCCTGTGCAGGAGTTGTTTCTTTTTACTGAGCCACAAAGCAAGCAAGCAGCCAGCTTCCAAATGAAACCCCACATGTTGCACATCAAACCCAACCTGTAATTAAGCAGCAGATCCAAACCCCAAGATTTTTCTTGATTCTGTGCTTCCCTCAGCCTCAAGGCCCCTCCTGCAGCAGCTCCAGCCTGTTTAATAAACACAGCAGCAAATAAAAAGCCCTTCCAGGGTGCAGTCACACTCCTCCAATGATAAGTTGGCCCATATCTTCTTTTTTCTTTCATTTCTAGGCAGTGATCAAAGCTGTAAATGTTGGTCTGTACCAGGGCACAGCTGGTTTGCCTCGACAGCAGCACTAGAGAACAAAGAGTAGTGAAGGGTGGGAGGAGAAACTGCTCCAAGAAGCTGAGATAATAAGCAAGAGATGCTGGAAGAGGATGAGAAGGACTAAAAGCAAAGTGTTAGGGGGTTATTTGCTGATTATTTCTCATTACAGGAGGAAGAAGAGCCAGGATCAGCATCGTGCTCAGGCTGGTGGTAAAATCATAGAATGGTTTGGAAGGGACCTCAAAGCTCATCCAGTTCCAACCCCCCTGCCAGGGCAGGGACACCCCCCACTAGAGCAGGTTGCTCCAAGCCCCATCCAGCCTGGTCTTGAACCTGATGTTTCTAAATTGCACAGCTCGAAGTCCTGCAATTTAATTAGAGAAGGTGGGACAGCTCTGCCTTCCTCTGGGGATCTGCAAGGTTCATAGACTCATAGAATCACTTTGGTTGAAAAAGACCTTTCAGATCATGAGTCCAACCATCCCCCATCCCTGCCAGGGCACCACTAACCCCTGGCCCTCAGCACCACATCTCCAGCCTTGCAAACCCCTCCAGGGATGGGGACTCCACCACTGCCCTGCCCAGCCTGGCACAGCCCTTCACAGCCCTGACCAACAACAAATTGTTCCTCAGCTCCAACCTCAACCTCCCCTGGCACAACTTGANTGCCCACACTGCTGCTGACAGCAGCCAGGATGCTGGTGACACACACCCAGAGTTCCTACATCCTTCCTTGCAGCTCCTAAAGGCTCCACTCACTGGGGTCACTTTTTCCCCCCCCCCCATTCCCCACTTTTTAACTCTCTTGGTGTCTCTTTCTGGCCCCTTGCTCTGCTGAACCTCAGCATCAGGTGGATGCAAACACCCAGAGCTCAGTTGGGGTAGAAAAACCCACCCCAAAGACACAGGGGGACACCTGCCAGATACTCCTTAGGCAAGATATCACTTTAATTGGGGCTGGGACATGCCAGGGAGCACAGAGCCTGCCAGGTTTCCAGCCCCAAGAACCCAAGTCTTGCCCTGGAGAAGTTATTTGCAAGCTAAAGATGAAGTTGTAGCTCATGGTTGGCAGCTTTGCCTTTTTTTTTTAGGTTATTTACTAGTTCATAAAGCTCAGGAAAACAGGAATTAAATTCCATCTCCTATGCAAGCCCCATTCCCAGTGGTCATGAGTAAAACCCACTGGGAAAACCCAACCCAAAGACTCCAGAGCACCAAGTCCTCAGAGTTCTCTCCATGGAAAAGTCCCACTAATCACCCGCAGCAAATCAACTCATTACTTGGCTTCTCAACACTAAAAATAGCTAGAAACTACAAATAACCCCTCTGCACCTCGACCCCACAACCCGGGGGGGATCCAGAGCTGGGTCTCCACCTGGGAAATGGGTAAAACTGGAAAAATTCAACATCTCCATCCCCATTTCTCACTCCCGTGCTAAGATTGAGTCTCTGCCGGGGATATTTAATCCCCTGCCTTGGGAGAGCTGCCTAAATACACTCCATAATAAAGCCATGGGGCTGCAGGAATGATCCAGAGAGAAAGAAACAACCTCCCCTTCCATCCCCCAGAGGAGTCAGATGGGTTTAATTATCCACAAATTATTCCCAGCATATTTTCTCCTTGTTCTTTCCCCCTCCTCCCTTAATTGGGCAGATTTTCTTCTTTAAAACCCCCCAAAAACTTCCCCAAAGTCCCCAGGCTTGTTACGATCTGCCCGGAATAGGAGGCACCACAACGAACCAGCTGTAATTTCATCCCCAAAGGCTCCTCCTGGGATTTTCCTCAGGATTTTTCCAGCAAAATCTCTGCAGCAGGAGCGACCAGAGCACCATGATGGGGAGGAGAGATCCAACGTCAACCAGCACCACCAGGGAGCTGCATCTTTCTGAAGTCATAGTAGATGCCACAGAGACCTTTCATAACTCAATATGTGGTTAAATCACTGGGAATTGGGGAAAATTCATCCAGGCCATGGATGTTCAGGGTACTTCCAAACTCCTTCCCACCAACCTTGGACCAACACGTGGTAACAGAGAAAATCAAAGCTTCTAATCCAATAAAACCCTTCAATTTGGAGCCTTCCTGGATCAGGCTGCCCAGGGAGGTGCTGGAGTCCCCATCCCTGGAGGGGTTCAACAAAGGAGTAGATGTGGGGCTTGGAGACATGGTCTGGGGGTCAGGGAGATGTTGGGATGAAGGTTGGACTGGATGATCCTGGAGGTCTTTTCCAACCTCAATGATTCTATGATTCTCTAGCTCCAAGGCCAGAGCAGCTTCTGGTCTTCACCCATCACATGAGCCAGATTTATGGCCCAGTGATAAAAATCTGGGCATTGCTCAGCCCAGATGTCCAACCCTGCTGCCCTTCCCAAGCCTCTGAGAAATCAGGGACCTGAAAACACCCTCCTGAGTATATCAGGGATCTGGGTAGCTTGGAATTGGACACTAGGAAAAAGTTGTTTAATCTGAGGGTGATAGATCAGGGGAAGGGGCTGCCCAGAGAGGGGGTGGAGGCCCCATCCCTGGAGTCCTTCAAGGTCAGGCTGGATGGGGCTCTGAGCAGCCTGCCCTAGGTAGAGATGTCCCTGCTGGGGTAGGGAGGTTGGACCAGATGACCTGGGCCAGTCCCTGACCACTCTTCCAGCAAAGAACTTCTTCCTAATGTCCAATCTAAACCTCCCCTGGGGCAACTTGAGGCCATTTCTTCTTGTCCTAGCTCCATGGCATGCAGAGATTTTAGTGCTGGCTGGAGGGGTTTGCAAGGGGTGGAGATGTGGTGCTGAGGGCCAGGGGTTAGTGGTGCCCTGGCAGGGATGGTTGGACTCGATCTTAAAGGTCTCTTCCAACCAAAATTATTCTGTTTGATTTACAAGCACTTCACACTTGTGACTTACACCAAAATAAGTCTGTCCTCCTTGTGGCCAGGATTGTTTCTACCACCAGATCTTGGCTTTGCTCTTCCTGGTGAGGCTGAGCAGGGTGGTTTGGGTCTTTAGGACAACTTTAGCCAAGGGACTGGCTTCTTCCCTGTTAGTCCTCCTTGCTTGTGGTGGCTTCAGATGCTCCTCCAAGGTGTGTTAAAGGATCTAGTGCTGGAGGTGATGGACTCAAGTGGGAGATGCTCCTCTAGTGGGAGGTGATGGACTTTTGTACACGAGTCTTGTGGTGGTTTGAGGCATAAAATCTTTTAAACCCATCCAAGGAACATGTTTTCTGGGGAGAAGAGTCAGCAATGGGTTTATTTCAGCCACCACGTGGTTCTACTGTTGTTCTGAAGCTCCATAGTGACCAACATCTGGTTCAGATCAACTTTTCCTTGCTCTCCATCCCTCTGGCTGGGTTAACATCATCACCATCACATCCAAGACACGATGCTCAACTCCAGAAGGTGGAAAAGACCTCAAAATCCTTATTTTTCAGCTGTCAAAGAGGTATTTCTGCTTGGAGAGCTCAAGTGCTGAGGAAATGGCTGTGCCCAGGAGACGTGTGGGTAGAGGGGGAGTGCTCAGAGCAGAGCTCTCTTGTTAGAGGCACCTAAATGAATTTACTCCATCGTTAGACCCATGGGGCTGCTCATCACTGTTAAACCTCCTCCTGCCTTCAGACCCTGGAGAGCAAAGCCCAGCCCTGGGTGTGCAGAAGACCATTAAATGAGCTCAAGGAACCACCTGCCCTGGGTGGTGGGTTTGGGGGGAAAAAAGGGGCAATTGCCATATTTTTAGTTGAGGTGCTCAGCAAACAAGGCTGGGGGTGCCCAGGGAGTGGTTGTTGAATGTCTCCTGTAGGTTCTTGTGAAGCATCTTCTACCATCCACGGTGGCTTTGGGCAGCATGTCCTTGTTGCTGGCACTAATTCATAGGGTCATGGGTTGGAAGGGACCCCCAAAGGTCATCTAGTCCAACCCCCCTACAAGAAGCAGGGACATCTCCAACCAGGGCAGGTTGGACTCCTATTTAGTGCTGCTCACAAGCTGTGGAGCCCCAAAACTAAGTGGGAGACCCCAAAAAGCACATTTTTGTGTGCCCAAGCCCCAGCTGAACAACTCCTCTTTGTGTTACCACCACACAGGTCCTCTGGAGAGCAGAAAATTCATGAGTCCAGACTCTCAGCACCCCGGTGCTGAGCATCAGTTCCAGCCAACTCCAATTTCTCTATGATAAATGCATATTTTTTTTTTTATCCCTTGGTTGCTGCTTCCTGAGATGTGTCGGTCACGCTACGAGATATTTTCAGGCCAAGGATGAGGAAATTTGGACTGAATAAGATGATGGATAAAAATAGTCAGAGTTATCTTCCTGCAGCCTCTGTCCTTCACCAGCTCCAGGGAAGGAAAACCCCCCAGATGGTGTCGATTTGCTATTTTTAAATCATTTTTTGCAGCATCCACGAGTTGAATTGGGCTGAAGGTCTCCACGGGACGCTGGTTTATATTGTAGGTTGAAGATGATGCAGGAGAGAAGTACCTGGTTTGGGTTCTCCTTCTGCAGAGGTGGTTTGGGGGCTCACACAGGCTGGGGAGAGGCTGTGCCAGGGGATGATGCAGGAACCATGAAGAAAACAGAGCACTAATTGTCCTCTTGACAATGGTCCTGCTGCCCCAAAGTCTTGCACCTTCCACACCTCATAGACAGGGAGCAGGTGGGGCTGCAAGAGCTGGAGCCACCTTCCAGTAACACTTGAATCAAAGAATGGTGTTGGTTGGAAGAGACCTTAGGGCACCACTAACCCCTGGCCCTCAGCACCACATCTCCACCCCTTGCAAACCCCTCCAGGGATGGGGACTCCCCCACCGCCCTGCCCAGCCTGGCACAGCCCTGACCAACAACAAATTGTTCCTCAGCTCCAACCTCAACCTCCCCTGGGGCAACTTGAGCCCCTTTCCTCTTGTCCTGTCACTTGAGTCAAGAGATCAACGCCCCCCTGGCTCCAACCTCCTGTCAGGGAGTTGTGCAGAGCCAGAAGGTCTCCCCTGAGCCTCCTTTGCTCCCGGCTCAACCCCCCCAGCTCCCTCAGCTGCTCCTCACCACACTCCTGCTCTACACCCTTCCCCACCTTCCTTGCCCTTCTCTGGCCACGCTCCAGCCCCTCAAGGTCCTGCTGGGAGGGAAGGACCCAAACCTGACCCCAGGATTCAAGGTTCAGCCTCACCCCTGTTGAGTACAGAGGTACCATCACCCAGCCCTCAATTTCAGACCCAAAATACTAAACTACAATTCATTTCCTTAAGATTTTCAGCTCTCACACCCCAACACAACTGCACCAGCTGCTTCAGCAGCAGCTTCACCTCTTTGTGTCCCCACAGGGGTTGGTGCTCCCTTGATTGACCCAAGTCCAGACCTCCCACCTCTGAGCTGGGAAAACAGGGACTAAAGAACCTGCAGACAGAGCTTTGGAAACATTCAGCTGGACACAGAGTCCCCCAAGCAGCTTTCCCACCACCATCCCCATTACATCCCAGTCTGGATCCACAGTCCCCATACCAAGAGCCACCACCTCTAGTGGGGCTTTTGAACAACAAACCCATGGCAGGTTTTATAAATCCCTCGTTCCTGCACAAGCCAAGAGCCATCAAACCCTAATAACCCCCTGGACCAAGGCATCAAATGGATTTTTAGCCACTTGGCCAGGGATTAAAACCCCACTAAGAAGAAAAGTGGGTTCTGGATGGAGCAATCCTGCTCTACAGCAGAGATTCATCTGCAAGCAAACACCAGAAGTCCTCAGGGTGAGGATTAATTGCCATTAATGACCCGCCGGATGAGAACTCCAGCTACTAAGATAAATGAGAGCTGCAAGTCATCTGTGTCAGCACCAATCAAGCCTGGCTGGAGAAAACCCAGCCATGGAGCCCAGCACCCTGCAGATGTGAGGGCTGCTCCATGCATGAGGTGCCCAGCATGATAAAAACCTCTTTTCCAAAGGAAAAATGCCAATTGGCACCAATTTCAGAGCCCCTGCCTAAGCCAGGATGGATCTTGGATCCCACCCTGGTTGCTCTGGATAATATTTAGCCCTAAGTGTATTTTTCCAGCACCGGTCTCAGCTTGAGCTCGTTGCACAAGTGACTCATTCATTGCAGGAAAACCAGGAGGCACTGGGAGGAACCCAATTAAAACCAACAATGGCATCCAGTAGAAATAAAAAGCAGCTCTGGCCGAGGATGGAGCAGCTCTGCTGGCCCCAAATCCCAGCACAGCACCGAGGGATCCAGGTACCAACGTCAGATCCACCCTCTGCTCTTCCTCAGGAGCCACAATTTAAGGGGACAACAAAAAGATGATGGTGTCTGCCTATGAATCAACCCCCAACCACCCCCCTCCGGCCATTTCCACCTCCCCTTCAATCCTTTCCCATCCCAGGAGCCTTTCCTGGGGTTGAAAAGGATGGAAATAATGAAGGTCTTTTCTATCTCCTGCCTTCAGGAGCTTTATCCATCCTGACAGTTGTGGAGCTGCTCATGATATAATTATCTAATCAAGCCCTTCCCCCCCCAGCATGCACCCAGGGAGAGGAGGCAGAGCCTGGGTGCTCCCAGGGAGCCATGGAGGTGCTGGCAGGTCCCCTTCACCATCACCCTGCCTGTAAAAGCCACCACAGAGTGTCCTCTGCAGGATTTTGTGATGATGGGGTGGAAAGTCATAGGATGGGTTGGGTTGG
>VYZX01032502.1:3368-13555 GCA_013401335.1 Brachypteracias leptosomus
ATTACTGGTTTTAAACAACATTTTGAAAGTCACCCATCCCAAATATTAACATATATCATTTTATAGTCATTTTCAAATGTTCATAATAATTCATATTATTTTACTAATTAAGGGCCAGCCTATAGGCACATTGTGACATGGGTTTATATTGCCCTTTATCACACATTTCCCACCTTATACATTCAAGAGCTGCAAACCACAGATCCTTGTTCTCTTGTTTTAATCCACTACCACCAGAAAAATCTCCATTAAGCAATCACTCTTGTCCCAGTTAACTTGTGGAGGCTGTAAATGGCAGAGGGGAGGGGACCAGAGCTGCCCACTTCTGTCGCAAATTCTCTAGTTTCTGAAGGCTGCTGTGGATGAGCTCTGGCTCATCTCATCCTTCTTCCCCCTGGAAAACACTACTTAAAAGGCATGAATCCTTATGAGAGGCTTTATAAATTTACAATGTCATTTCTGAAAGCACTGAAGGATTTGGCTTAGTTCTGCTCCCACTGAAATGAAAGCTAAAAATCTCATTGAAATCAAGGGGAAACAAGAACCTCCTTGGCAGCATGTTTCGAAAATGCAGCTCCCCACAAGTTACACGTATTACCGTAAAACTAAAGATTTGAGGCATTTCTTTCAACACATTCATGTTCTTCCATTCACATATATGTCTTGCAAATGGGAATACAGTCACTTATGCTTGTAGCTGAAACAGTGCCTATTTTGTCAGCTCAGCAGCTGAAGAGTAGGGCAATAACAGGTAAGATCAAAGGGCTTAAATAGCCTCTACGGTCAGAATGACAAAATGCTTACAGCCTCGAATAGGATGTAGTCATTAGACTGGGGAAATGGACGATTTTGCTGAATGGGCACAATGGTAACTGATTTGGAGTGAAACAATGGGCCTTCACCTCATTGTAAGATCAGGAAGATTTGCTAGGTACACAGGAACATTGCAGCTTCATTTTGAAGTTAATATGGGATGAATAAAACAATGGGAGAAATGATCCAAGCAGGGCAACATTAGAGCAAGAGCATTGATGGGGTCAGGGTATTTTGACCTTTAGGGTTAACCAGATCAAAGGGTTTGCTGATTAGCAAAGTTGCTTTTTTTCTTTTTTTTAATTACCGTAAAATTAGCGTCTCCATGGCTATTCTTTTAGTTACCTTTGCAGGTAGACATTGTCTATATGAAGCAGAAAAAATAATTCATGACAAGCTCTTTGTAATTTGAGAAGAGAAGGTGCATCTATTACAAGAAAACAAATCCATGGAATGTGTTTTCTTAGGGATGATACTAATTCCTCCTATAACAAAAGCCTGATCAAATGCCCACTGCAGCCAACAGAAAAGCTGCTTAATGGCTTCAGAGAAGTTTTTCTCAGTTTTTAAAAGAAGTTACCTAACTTATTTTCTCAAGTAACTAGTCCCTTTTTGCTGTTCTCACTCCATAATATGTAAAATGTATGAAAAAGTAAAGATTATTTTGATTGCAAATACTGTGTCATAACAATAGGAGAGAGCAGGGCTAAGAAAGTGTGTTTTTATAAATGAATGTAGTGTTCTCCATCATACTTATTTGGTCCTTTTTACTTCTGAAGTATGAGAGGTGGACCCACGTTATGGTTCTGTTGTTTTTGCAAGACAATGAAAAGGTAGAATTAAAAGCTTCACTTTCTAGAATTAGGCACATCAATCTATATTTAGACAAGGGGATTTAAAAGCGTGGAGCTAAATGACATGCCTACAGCCACCAAAATTTTCCATGTCACTCTGCCTCTTTAGAGTTGCTTTAATTGTCTTACATGAAGAAATTGCCCCAGTATAAACTCCAGTTCTCCTTCTTACTCTCACAGCTAAGGAAAATTAGTGCAACCAAGGCATTGAAAAAAATATTTAGTTACCTCTGAGTATTGCATTTCCTCCTTGGTTATTTGGAAGGCATTTCAAATTAGGACCAGTTGTCCAGGAACAGAGGGAGAAGATTTAGATGTAAAAACCCAGATATCATTTAGGATAAGACTGCGAGCTCTGTAGTCCTTCTTCCACTGTCTTCTTGTTTTCTAGTAACTTGTGATCCTGAAACCTCATAACATTGTCTAATATTTCCGTGAATGGTCTAGAACCTCATCCTCTCTATATTTCCAAGTGGCCTGTTCTCTTTCCGAAAATCCTAACAACTAAAGATCCAGGTCCAAGGGATTTGGTTCTGGATCCTTGGCTTTCTAATTAAAAAACCAATCCTTTGACATGGAAATCTGAAAACTAAACAAATCTACCATGCTTTTGTTATCACTTGGTTGATAAACCCATTTTTATATTTTTAAGACAGCTGAAAAAAAATCTGCCAAATTTAAATCTTCTTATCTCCCAGATGTTATTCAGCATCTGTTTTGTACACATACTGCAGAAAACTGCATCTGTGTTTGCCTACTGCAAAAGAGAAAGGTGTTTTCCCAGTCATGTTTGTGACTGAAAAGTACCAGAGCATAAATTTTTCATACCAGAAAAGGAGTATGATTTATCAGAGGGTAATAATGCATTCAGATTGCCATTGAACCTGTATTCTCAGAATCCCAACATACCTTTGCCTTTCATCTAGAAGTTACTGCTATTTAGAGGCAGTCTAGATATTTAGTTCAAAAGACTGATCTGTACCTACCCATTGCCTTCAGATCTCTACATGCTTACATACAAGTAGTGCCTGTTAGTGGTCATGTGCCCATGGGGTTTTTTTAAGAATCTTTGTTATAAATATCTTCCAAATAAATATCTTTATACTTGTATGGGCCGACGTTATTGTAAGTATGTGTTTCATTCGGTATTTCTCAAGTAATTTCTCTTTGAGAATTACAGGTTTACAAATCAAAATAGAAGATTGAAGGAAAACTATCTGTAACAAGGTTTTCTTAGGATGCAAGAGAAGTGAGAGAAATGAAGCTTTCTCCTATATTTGTTAAACATTTCATAGTAATTGCATTTTAAGAAGCAGGTATGTATATTTTAAATATATATCTTTATGAATTCTAGAATATATTATGAACTCAGCACAAGTCATCTCCAATAAAATCTGAGTTTACAATATGCTTCCATTGGGAGGATTACACCAAATTCATCATATGACACCAAAAGATGCTCTGAACTGGGAAGTGTACATACACACTAAGCATTACCATAGGCTTTCTACAGTAAACAAAAAAAAAAGAAAGCAGGCATTTTTCCAAAGAAGCTAAGAGAGCAAGCACTGAGATGTATAGGAGTATCTCATAAATGTTAATGCCTATATCCTGAAGTAAAGAAATTATATTATTTCTTCTTTAGAGAAAGAGAATTGAGCACAGAAGTAGAAATTCTAATGCTGTAGGTGTCAGGGACCACTTTATTGCTTTGAGTGAGGTCAAGGTTTCACTTAGAGACATTGAACAGAAGCTTTCATGTAATTCAAATTGAATTTCAGTGATTTAATTTCTAATCTGTAAGCCTCAAAGTTTAGCTACTGATCCTAAATTTTACCAGTGACATAAAATTTGTGTGAGGAGATGAATCTTTACATTTTAATGACATTTAACCACTTGTGATAAACATTTGCTTTAAAACAATTTCCATGTTAGCTCTGTGATGTTTAATAAAGACATTGCAGTGGACCAAAGCAACTCAGATGTACTGTTATGAGGGAGTGCCCAGGAGGACACTCCTCCTGGACACTCCTCCTAACCACTGTCCTCTTCCTGTTCAGGAGGACAGTCGTTAGGACATTTTTGGAGATCCTGTGATTGCTCTGAAAGATTTTGGAAAGCAGCCTATATGGAAAATATCTGGAACTCCCTCACACTGGCATAATTTCAGACCTCATAGACCAAGAAGGCATTCAAAGCAAAACCCAGCTCCTGAAGGGATAATTTATATGGAAATGTTGCAGTGTTTGGTATTTAGGAACCTGGATTCTATCCATTGCTAACTTATTATTTTTTTCGTAATTTCCCCAGAAGGCTTATGAAATGCATTATAAATCCTACATTTAAGAAAAGAGATACTATTTCTCTCTCCCATAGTCATGCTGTCACTTAAGTATATGGCTCCCCAAAAGATCTCTGCAGTTGTACCCATCCTTGTTCTAGCCAGGATTTATAAAGTAGCCCTATACAAAAGGAACAACATGTTCAAAGAAAGATCAAGTTAAATGTGTAACTCAGGCTCCAGCTTGGCATCCACTGTGTTAGATCCTAAATCAGCTACTAGAACATACCTGGTGAGCAGCTGCAGACTGCTGCTGAGTTATAGGAGACCTCCCACATGGTTACTTTCTCTCTGCTGGATCTACCTCTACACCCTAATTGTACACCAAGTGTCATGAAAGGGGAATTCCTGCGCTGAGAGGGGAGAGGTGGAGGTTTGCTTTGGGAAAGGATGATATGACTTGCTGTGCAGGCACAATGGCTTAAGAAAGCACAATGTCCTGAATGCTAGTCAAATGAAAATCCCTTACAACAGGCAAATAAGCAAATTAAAATATTGGTGGGTTAGTACACGTAAATATTTCAGGTTTATTTTTGCCTTTTAAAGTTCCATTTTATAAAAGTGATAGATGATTTACTGATTTCAAAGAATGGACATGCTAACAGTAACTAATCCTTGGCATGATGCACAAAATCTGAGACAAACTGTGAGACAGAAAATCTCTCCCTCCTTCCTGCAGTCCCATATACGTTTACAGTTTCCATTACTGCTTGCCTTTGGAAGCCCAAAGGAAGCAACACTTGCGACAAAACCGGTATTAGGGGCAGCAATGCAGATCCCAGGCCCCTGCCTACTGAAAGCATAGTGGAGTAAATGATCTCTCCAGCCTCTGTGCTTTGCCCCAGGAGAAGCTGCTGCAGTGTAGAGGTTAAAGAAACTCACCTATGTAGCCACAAGGTGAGTGCAAGAGAAGGCAGGGAGGAAACAACCACCCCTTCGACAATCAGAACGCTGGAAAAGCCCCTCAGCTGCTGCCCTTTTCATCCTGCCCCAGACCTCAGCCCCACATTCTGCAGGAGACAAACAGCCCTGAAAATCAGGCCCCTTTAAAGAGCTCATGCTAAGCAGTCAAAATCAATTAGCACTCTCAAAGTAGGATGAATGATAATGGATACAGAATTGCCTTGGTACTCAGAGGACTGGGATTCAATTCTTACCTCTCTTAGACTTCCTCTGTGACCTTGGCCAAACCTATCTGTTGCTCTTTTCCTCTAAATCATGTTTTATATATTTTTACCTCACAGAGCTTTTGCAAGGTTTTTGAATCCTTTGATTGCAAAGTACTCGAATCTATACAGAGGTCTGAAAATGTAAGCTAATGTGATTTTCTCCTCTAGACACACAGAGTTAATTGTGGTATCCCTTGAAGCTGTATTCTCTAAAATAGTATATCTATTAAAAAAAATAAATTTAAAGATGCAGTGAAATAAGGTGGGTACAATAATCATATTTTCCTCAAGACTCTATGGTAAGGGATAGGAAGAGAATGAATAGATTATTTTTATTATTTTTTTTCATCGAGACAGTGAATGGCCCTGACAACTAATCCTCTTTTCTTTCAGAATCAGGAACTGATTCACAGGTGTTGGTGAAATCACCAAACAGCAAGGAAAAGACTCAACCATACACCTAGGATAGCAAACTATTTCAAAAGCAAAAATGGTAGATACTTGAAAATTCATAAAAGATGAGCAGCTTTGAAAATCACCCTCTATTTACATGGGATGTTGCAAATGTACCTGCTGTAGTGGTAACTGAATACTGACACCTGCTATAAGTATTCTACACAAGGTAGCATCTTTCTTGATTTTGTAGTCAGGAAGTCCTAGAAGTTTTCTAAAAAACAAATAAATAAAAGAAATGTTCCATACATTCATGACAAACTCTTATAACAATGTTTTCAATTTAAAGTATCTGAATATATTAGAAGGCACCTACACATGTGTATGTATGCACATATATATGTACACTTTCAGATCCATACATACACAAAGGAAATGCACTAAATTCAGGGTTTGTGTCTTCACGCTCTTAGTTGAAGGGAAATTTCTTGCCGCTTAACCTTTGAGTTTGTTTTATTTTAAGACAGTTACACTTTTCTTTATACTTTAAAAATTAGGGTGCTTTTTCTTCCCCCTATCCTTGTTTCATGCAGATGATGAACCCTTTGAAACGTGCTTGCTCTTGTTGCCCACTAGAAGGAGAGGGGTGAATGCCACATATCTAATTGTGTGTCTCCACAGAAACTTTCCTCTAATTCCTGGTTGCTAACCCACATTCTTTAAGTCCTCTGGCCTCTTTCCCAACACTCCTCCTCTGTCTCACAAAGAAAAGAATTTGCTTTTTTTCCCCCCTATCCAAGGTCTTTTCTCATTTCAAAGCAAGCTACTTGAATGACTATTCAGTGTGTGCAGAATGAGGTCTCTCCACAACACTATGCTATAGTAAAAGCCGTGTGTGCTTATAAAGGCTGCTTGAAGGCAGCCCTACCCCACAGTGGCCCAGGCGGCATACACAGCACCCTGACCTAGCCATCTGTATGCAAATCTCCACAGACTAAGTAAACTTTCATAAAAATGTTCTGGCCCCTCTTTCTGTGTGTTTAGCAATTATTAGTGCACATTGGTCCTTTGTGTTATATTATTATGCTTTGTGTGCAGAGGAGACTCCCTGGCACCTGCGCTTGTAGGTGGCAGATGGCAGTTCTTGGCAGCAATACGGAAGTTTTCCTGAATGCAGCTAAGCCACAAACTGGCATCTTTTATTTCTTTATGCATGTACTGAGGAGAAAGGATTAGTGGTAGATTACCAGTAGCCTATCAAGGTATTTAACAAAAAAAAAAAAAAAAAAAAAAAAAGGGGGGGAGGAATCTAGTGAATGTTTTGGAAAAAGGGAGAAAAAGAGGAGACCATACTGCAATAACTTCCATTAAAAATTGCCAACAAATAGCTATGTATTAATTCAGTCTCTTACAGAGGTTGCAATTTTACTTTTCTCATGAGGGTGAAAAATGGATACCTTGCTGCTAAATTCATGTTTCTGGAATACTTACTATGTTTTTCTCCTATATACTTGTGTGGAGGTTTAACCTGACTGCTACATTATTGATAAAGTGTTTGTGATCATAAAGGATCACAAGGTGTCCAACAATCAGGTAACACACAGAGCAATGAAATTGCAGCTGGCTCTGGGGTGTGGAGAGCCATCAAATGTACCACTGCTGTTCAGGGTGCTCCACAGCATGGATGGAAAAGAGAAATGTTGGCTAAGAACATCTACTTGTGAATACTTAAAGGCAGGAGTGGTTTATGCCTGAAATTAGACACTAAAAAAAGGCAAGAAATCAATGAAGTGCATATAAAACTTCTAAATGCTAAAAAAGGACATACATTATTGATAAGATAAGCATGAGCCAGGAGTGGTGGGCCCAGTAGAACAGAAGAAGGAATTATTCCTATGGAAATAAATAGCTGGAAGGACCAGGACCTGGAAAGTTGTTCTTGGTCTCCTTCTAACTCTTTCAGCTCCTGAGGTAGGCGGCCAGCTGTGATTTCTAAGAATGGGTGTTTCTATGGCTTATATCATCTTTCTCAGGAACCACATTTCCAGGACTACAAACAACATCTTAAAAGAGCCCTTTTCTGTATGTTTCATTTTTATAGCATATTTCCATGGTACATGATTTCTGCCTTTTAAATAATTTTTTAATAAATGCTATCATTCTCTTTGACTACATCCAGTGTTAGACTTCTCAAAGATCACACAGAAGCATAATACTCAAGGGAGAAATAGTCTGCTATGGATAGAGCGGTTCTCACCCCATCAGGTGGGCAAAAGAGAGAGTGTTTGAACCACAGACCTCAGAGTACAGGGAAAATATTGTCTCATTCCATGGTAAGCCAGGAAGACTGTACCACAGCAGTGCAACCTTAGGTGGCCTTTTTAGAGTAAAGATATAGGGAAAATATATGGAAAGGGAGCAAAGCACATAGAACAGGAAAAAGGATGGGGAGAAAAAAGGGAAACAGAACAAAGACAAAATATAATGAAAAAAAAAATTAAGTGATAAAAATAGTAAAACAAATCAACCATACACGTTCAAAAAAGCCCACACCACACCAAACAAAAACAAACAAAAAAAATCACCAAAACCCGATATGGACAAAAACATGCAAGTAGAGAAAAGAATTAAGAGAGAACAGACAAAGTGAAAGATAGACTGATGATATTGCACCCAGACACAGAAAAGATAATGAGGCTTACCCCAAAAAAGAGTAGGAATAATTGTTGTTGGAAGAGTAAAACCATAGACACAATCTACCCATGCAAAACCCACTTGAGGTGGAAACAGTCAGTCTTAAGTGGACTGACCTTTGGAAGGGGCAAGGAAGTCCAATACCTATCAGCATTAGCCAATGCAGAGCACTCTACTATACATTAGGTGAGAAGACCCCATGGATGTGCAGATACCTTCAAATCCCCCATTCAGGAACACACTTAACCTTGTCCCATATGTATTTTAACTGTCACTCAACATGGTTGATATAGTTGCTGTATGTTTCTTACTGCTTTTCTGAAGACACACGCAGTCCAGCAAATGAAGGGTTGGAGACACTGCAATGACACAGGACCCATCTTTCTGTTACTTCCATCCCTCCACAGAGCACACGGCTCTAATAGCACAGGTCAAACCTGTTAATTTATCTTCCAAAATTTCTGTCTGACTATGGAAAAGGACATGGTCTTGAAAACATTATGGCAATATTCCAGTTATGTCTATTATAGTAAAGGTTGAGAATTGAGAAAAAAATGAAGATATTTTGCAAATAGACTAAACAGAGATTCATAGATCCAGCCTACCTGCCACAGTGAGATATATTGTACAATAACTTGAACAATTACTTTGATTTCCCATGTAAAGACAAAAAACTTTTTCCAGAAGCTAAATTAAACCATGTATTTTAGAATGCAAAATTTATTTTAAGAACATCAGGCGGTAGTGTAAAGCTTATAAAAGGAAGCAGCAAGTGTCGATTTTATTGCTGTCCAGTTCATTCTTAGAGACAGAGAATTGCCTCTGGGGCAGACAGGACAGTAACTGTTGACACTGTCTTTCTTAGCCAGAGAATTACTTGTCATTACTTTTGGAATAAAAGTTATTTTGGTTGTATTTTAGAACTTGTATTTTAGAACAGAAGACTCAATAAGTATACATACATATATACATACACACACAAACACACCCACGCTTATAAAAAGGCCTTTTGGTGTAATATTTAAATGGAATTTAGTTGAAGAACTTTAAAAATGACAGCCCTAAAGCACTATAAGGAATTGAGGAGCTTGTGACCCCTGCTAGACTGAGCTATTATGGATGTAACATACTGTAAAGTGATGTCCAGACTCAGAAGTGTCTCAGGTGCATCATTCTTCCTCAAACATACAGCAGAGACATTAACTTTACACCACCTGAAAACTTTTTGTGTTTACTCTTAATTCTCCCTCCTGACAACAATTGTCTTATGCAGCTGTCAGAAATCATAGCAGGACTGAAAGGAAGAGTTTTATTTCTGTTTCTATTTATTTTCTTTTCATTGGTAAGAGGGCAAAGTGATTTTACAGAGCACAGAACTGAATTCACTAAGGACCAGTGCTCACCACTGTTATCTGTGTATGATTCTCTAGAAGTTAATAAAAAGGCAGGCAGACATTCTCTTTTGGAAGACTCAAAAGACATCTGCTTCTCTCCAGTAGATATCAGGGCACCTAGCCACTTACTTGAGTTTACTAAGCATTTAAACTGTAAGTTCAAGTAAGGTGTCAATTCAAAGGAAGCTCAAAGACATTCAAGAGATATTAATATGTCATGTCAACTTCATTTTTTTGTTTATTCAAAGATACTGAAATTCTGCTAGTTCTCTTGGAAAACTGTTCAATATGTTGGTTAACATCACTTTGGTATGTTTTCAGAAGATGCCTACAGTTCTGTTTCATCAGATGCTCCTTCTTCCTCTGCATTGATCTGATGAAACTATGGTTTCTGTAACTTGTAGTTACAGAGTATAAAGTATCATCTTGCAAGGTACCAAATCCACGTGGCACTCATTAAAATTACTATTTGTAACAGCACACAAGCAGCCTTGTCCCCTATTCTGAAATGTATGAGGCCATCCTGAAA
>VYZX01032502.1:20435-36881 GCA_013401335.1 Brachypteracias leptosomus
GGTGTTGTCAGACAGGAGTGGTTGCTCTAAGGAGCAGCATTAAAAAAGAGAAGGTTCTGCTTCAAGGTTAGTTAACTCACATTTTTTCACAAATCACCATGAAAGCTTTTTCCCTGTGCTGATTTCTTTCTATTAACACAAAGAATACAATGCCTCCCAGATTTGCACTTTATATTGGTCTCCGTTTGGAATAATATTTTATTTCATTATATAGGTATAATTTTTTAAAAAAATTGAGCTATTGTGTTTCCTCATTCTGTACAGTATTTCTGAATTTCTTTTTCTTTTTACTTCATTGTAGAAACACTTTTTCTATCCAGATGCAATTTAAAATCTGAAGCTGTACATGTTTCATATTGTTTTTTCCCACATTAAATATTCAAATTAGTTCATACTTAAGTAAGTTCAGTTTGGAAAAAGTTTTCCTAACTACGTATATGGCAGCACGTTGAATGGGTGCTCAAATTAATTCCTAAAGGTAACACCTTGACACCCTTAGCCGAGATGTTATTGTAAATTCAACACTCTACAGCTCGGAGAGCTATAGCATGAAGGATATGGCTGAATAATAAATGGAGGAAGCATGATTATATCTCGTGTACAGTTTTGGCCTACCTACTACAATTAAGAGTAGCAGTGAAAACACTGTATCATGATTTCTACTTTTATGCTAGCAACCAGAGAGTTGTTGCTCTGAGTTTTATGGTGACAGCAGGGAACACTCCTTTGAAACAGAAGAGCTCAAGCTCCTGGCTAGGAAAATGGCAGAAGGAAAGGAATGAAGACTGGTTAACAGGCTAGAGAGGGATTCCTGTTTTCTTTACTCTCCCAAGATCCACTCCAACCATGCCAACTGACATCCACTGAGCAACTTAGGTTTCATATTCTCATTAATACGATATGCCAGAGCCCATACTTCCACTCTTTGTTTTGTAACGAGACATTAAGACCATCATAGCTATGAAATCCATAATCCCACATACTGCATCTTTGCTGCACAACTCTCCCTAGAGAGACAAAAATTGGATAGGAGAAGTTTTATTAACCCTATTTTACAGAGCAATCTAAAAGACTGTGACCGTTTCTGTACAAAATCACAGCTGGTCCCAGAAACAGGAGGAGGCACAGGAAGGGATAGAAGGTGGTGGGGGTCCACCAGCCTGCCAGCAGTGTTAGCTGGACTGTTCCAAAATTGAAGTGAAGGAGTTTATGCAAACAAACAATGCAGATGAATGGCAAATTTGGCCTCAAACCCCACTTCAGGATTGACACTTGCACAAGGTCACTCAGACAGTTCATAGGAGAACTCACAGTGAATTCAAATCTCTAGTCAAGAAACAAGTCCTAGCAGAAAATCATAAGTTAAAAAAAAGGGTGAAATGAGCTTCTATACAGTGGCCAGACTTGTGAACGGAGCAAAATGTGCTCATTTTTCTGGCAGAACAAACAAAAGAGAATCCCATGCCCTCCCAGATTCTATCTTGGGTTATANGAATAGAATAGAATAGAATAGAAGAGAATAGAATAGAATAGAATAGAATAGAATAGAATAGAATAGAATAGAATAGAAATTACACAAGTGTTTTAACAAGGTCTATGCAAGGATAATCAATTCTATAAACCTAGATCTCAGTAGTTATTGTGCAATGTGATCATAAAAGGCATATCAAGGCCTAACAAGCTCTGTTACACAACTGCCTGACAATACTGGAGCATATGGGNGGTTTGTTTTGGGTTTTTTTGTTGTTGTTGTTTTCAGACAGGAGTGTTTGCTCTAAGGAGCAGCATTAAAAAAGAGAAGGTTCTGCTTCAAGGTTAGTTAACTCACATTTTTTCACAAATCACCATGAAAGCTTTTTCCCTGTGCTGATTTCTTTCTATTAACACAAAGAATACAATGCCTCCCAGATTTGCACTTTATATTGGTCTCCGTTTGGAATAATATTTTATTTCATTATATAGGTATAATTTTTTAAAAAAATTGAGCTATTGTGTTTCCTCATTCTGTACAGTATTTCTGAATTTCTTTTTCTTTTTACTTCATTGTAGAAACACTTTTTCTATCCAGATGCAATTTAAAATCTGAAGCTGTACATGTTTCATATTGTTTTTTCCCACATTAAATATTCAAATTAGTTCATACTTAAGTAAGTTCAGTTTGGAAAAAGTTTTCCTAACTACGTATATGGCAGCACGTTGAATGGGTGCTCAAATTAATTCCTAAAGGTAACACCTTGACACCCTTAGCCGAGATGTTATTGTAAATTCAACACTCTACAGCTCGGAGAGCTATAGCATGAAGGATATGGCTGAATAATAAATGGAGGAAGCATGATTATATCTCGTGTACAGTTTTGGCCTACCTACTACAATTAAGAGTAGCAGTGAAAACACTGTATCATGATTTCTACTTTTATGCTAGCAACCAGAGAGTTGTTGCTCTGAGTTTTATGGTGACAGCAGGGAACACTCCTTTGAAACAGAAGAGCTCAAGCTCCTGGCTAGGAAAATGGCAGAAGGAAAGGAATGAAGACTGGTTAACAGGCTAGAGAGGGATTCCTGTTTTCTTTACTCTCCCAAGATCCACTCCAACCATGCCAACTGACATCCACTGAGCAACTTAGGTTTCATATTCTCATTAATACGATATGCCAGAGCCCATACTTCCACTCTTTGTTTTGTAACGAGACATTAAGACCATCATAGCTATGAAATCCATAATCCCACATACTGCATCTTTGCTGCACAACTCTCCCTAGAGAGACAAAAATTGGATAGGAGAAGTTTTATTAACCCTATTTTACAGAGCAATCTAAAAGACTGTGACCGTTTCTGTACAAAATCACAGCTGGTCCCAGAAACAGGAGGAGGCACAGGAAGGGATAGAAGGTGGTGGGGGTCCACCAGCCTGCCAGCAGTGTTAGCTGGACTGTTCCAAAATTGAAGTGAAGGAGTTTATGCAAACAAACAATGCAGATGAATGGCAAATTTGGCCTCAAACCCCACTTCAGGATTGACACTTGCACAAGGTCACTCAGACAGTTCATAGGAGAACTCACAGTGAATTCAAATCTCTAGTCAAGAAACAAGTCCTAGCAGAAAATCATAAGTTAAAAAAAAGGGTGAAATGAGCTTCTATACAGTGGCCAGACTTGTGAACGGAGCAAAATGTGCTCATTTTTCTGGCAGAACAAACAAAAGAGAATCCCATGCCCTCCCAGATTCTATCTTGGGTTATAAAAAATCTTCCATTTTGTTATCAAAATTGTTTTCTTATATACTTGTGTTTGCTTTATTTTCTTATTTTTAAAATCTAAATACATTTAGCATAGAAACTTTGAAAATGAAAATTTGAGACATTTATTAATGATGTTGAAGTAAATGTTTGATTTTTTCAATATTTTAGTTTTGGTGGATGAGGAAGAGATAAAGGTTAGGAAGCAGGACTCTTTTACAGTTTAATCTAACAATGAGATTAACATTTTTAACTCCAAACCCACATTTCTTGATGATTTTAAGAGACGCTACATATGGGATTCCTTTTTCATCACAAATCACTGCTAATACAATGAAACTATTGATTTAAGCTACTGAAAAAATTGAATTTTTCAATAGCAATTTAAAAATTTTTATCCTGCAATTAAAGGTTTCCTTGAAAATGAAGCAGCAATGTCAAGGTGTACAGTGGAATATAAAGCCTGCTTTTATTCAATGCTGAATAGAACTACAGATATATCTAATTCTGTCTGGAAATCTTTATATAAAATGGCCAACAGGAAAGTTGCAAGACTATGCATAATACCCCAATACATGTGGCCATGCCCCTCTTTGCTTCATGAGAAACTTTAGACTACTTTCCCCATCAATTCCTCAAGCAGCTTTGCTTTGTAAGAGATGGAGATAGGGAATAAATAAGAAAATCCAGGAATAGTGGTGAGGCAAAACATGAAGAGGCCTGGCAAAGGCAGTTAGCACAGCTCCTATGGCACTGTGATAGCTGAGATGTCAAAAGCATGCATCAGAAACAGGGAAACCAACATACTAGAATTAGAGGCACTATGTGTTAGCTGCAGCCAACCTGACTTGATATTTGGCTGATGAACACATACACAGGTTTCAGGCCTGCTGGTGACATTCACACAAGATGATCAGTAGGAAAATAGGGAATTTTTTTTACTGAAAACAAAAATTTTTATTGAAAATGTCAATGTTCAATTTTAAAAAAAAAACAACAGAGAAGTCAAAATACACAAACTTTTCTCATTTCTTCATTTTGCCTAATTCTTTTAATTTGAGCATTTAGAGTTTTGACTAAAAAGTCAAAAGAAAAAACAAAAAGTGAAACAAACAAAAAACCCAAACCCAAACCAACATGCTGCTCTTCTGGAAAGGAAGAGTTTTTTTGCAACTTGATAGAGGTTTTCTGGGATTGGTCTTTACCAGGCTGAAAATTTATCAGCTTCATCATTTGCTTGTATGCTACCAGTTCAACACCAATTCTTTCAAGTCATTAAGTGGCACAGGTCTTCTGTCATTTAGGTTGCAAGTGCTCTGAATCAAAGACCACGTCAATGGGAGCTTGACAATATTCCTGGCATGCATATTGTATTGAGAGCTTCCTGGCTGCTCCTTTAACATATACATCTATCATTTCTTCAGTTTCTTCTGGGATAAAAGTTCATAAAGCAACAGAACAAAATGCAAGGAAAAAACAAAACAAAAAAGAAAATTTCAGACTAAGACCGTATTTCCTTAAAACTGTCTACTTTCTTCTGTGTCATTAGGAATAGTTTCTTAGAGGTACTGCAGAGGTTTCTTAAGATACTGGACCATTGCTGCTAAACTGTGTCTAACATCTCCCCTGCATTCAGCAATAGTCCTGCTGCTGCTGCAATAACTGGAATGTTAGAAGACTGTGAATTGTTTGATAGGACAAGTTGCCTCAAGTTGCACCAGGGAAGGTTTGGGCTGGACATTAGGAAAAATTTCTTCACCAAAATGGTTTTGGGCCCCTTACTACAGAAAAGACATTGAAGTGCTGGAATGCATCCAAAGAAGGACAAAGAAGCTGGTGAAGGGTCTAGAGCACAAGTCTTACAAGAACTAGATGAGGCAACTGAGGTTGTTTGATCTGGAGAAAAGGAGGCTCAAGGGAAACCTTATTGCTCTCTACAACTACCTGAAAGGAGGTTGTAGCAAGGTGGGGGTTGCTTTGTTCTCCCATGTAGTAAGTAATAGGACAAGAGGAAAGGATGAGAGGGAGGTTTAGATTGTATATTAGGAAAAAATTATTTCCCAAAATAGTTGTTGTTGTTGTTAAGCATTAGAACAGCCTGCCCAGGTAAGTAGTGGGATCATCATCCCTAGAGATATTTAAAAGATGTGTAGATGCAGCACTCAGGGACATGGTTTAGTGGTGGACTTGGCAGTGTTAGGTTAATGCTTAGACTCAATAATCTTAAAGGTTCTTCCCAATCTAAATGATTCTATTATTCTATGACTACTCTGTGATTTAGAAAAAAATCACAGAAAATTAACCTTCTGGTAAAACTGAAGTCATTTATCTCTTAAGGACTTAGAACCCCACCTGCAAAATGTACACACGTTGCTTTATTCTACTGCATTGCAAAAAAAGACTCAATCTGAATTTTTAGTGGGATCTCGAAACTTTGTATAGAGACATCAGAATTTTCCTGTATTTGATCAAAGTGTGAATCATCTTGTCTTCTGGTCTATCTAGCCACTGGAGAGTACTGTGTGCACCACCAGACTAAGGTGATAGACAAGTGACTCTATGTTCAAAATATCTTTTGAATGCACATCCACAACTAAAGCAATACTAGTTTCTCCCCAATAAAAGATAAAGTAAGCAGAGGTACAGGACAGAGTGGAAATTATTCCAGGTTTTCAGTTTTCCAGCTATCTCCTATTATTCGTGTCATGTTTCAAAAGTGTTTAATAACCATTTACTAGAAATCTTAAAACTTTTTTAAAATGTTACTGCAGACTTTTCATTCTTTCTTGGAATGTTTCTAATTGATTATAGTTACAAAAAATAGGGATAGAGAGATGGCATGAGTAATATGAATGTGAATTTTTCATAAGACATTTTACTGAAGACTGAAATTTAATATCTGTACTTTATAATTTCTTATTTTTATATTTTTCACCCATTTGCAACACACTATTTCTGAAAAGCAGGTTTTCTCAGGACAAGCTCCATAATGTGCTACTGATAATTAGGTGATAGTGCTCTTTTCCATGGATTTGTTTTAATATATCCATTTTACACTAGAAGGCCTTATATTCCTGGAGCTGGCCATTCAAACTCTGAAGGAATATATAGAATAAGGAACATACTGATCCTCAAGTGGTTGTGTATGTTTAGGGATTCCAGGACATTTTTACTGACACTCCTATATTTAGCTTATTTTGATTGAAATGATTATGCTTTGCCTATCAAGAAGCTTCCCTGCCATTTTGCTTACTTTAAACTACTCCTTATCACTGTTGGACAGTGCTCGTCTGCATTTTAAGCAAGAGCCAACTTCTGGGCCAGTGTAATATCATTGCTCCATGAGATTATACTGATTTACACCAGCTCAGGATCTGAATCATACTTTCTATCTCTGTGACATGATTTAGGCTAAGTTACACCCTATAAATCTATTCTCAGTCCTTATTTTCTGCCTCTCAAGCTTCCAATAGGAGAGGTTGTATTCAGGTTTCACAGCCAGGCAACAAAAGGCTTCCCCTGGGTACTATGCTACTCTTTTAAAAACTAAAGCACATGGGCTGAGGAGGCAGAGCGTTTAAATAGCAACATTCATTACTCTGGCTGAAGGAAAAAAGGTCAGCTCCAGCAGTAATCTCCTGCTGTAAATTTGCTAGAGAAACAACATGCCAGTAAAAGTACACATTAAACAATATTGTCAGCACTGGGACACTCGCCACCTCCAACCCCGCTGGCGATGTCCACAGTGTTAAACCCAACACTGGGGGAACCCATGGTGCCAGGAGGGACCCCTCAGCACATCCCACCAAGGTGGGCCAGAGCACGGCCCAGCCGCCCTAAACATGCACACATATGCGTAGGAGAGCTGTCTATACAACACATATATGGCATCACACACATATGTGGGCACACACATGTATGTGGTGGCCCATGAGGAGAGTGTGCGGATCAGCGCCCATCAGCCACCCTTCCCAGTGAGGAAGGCAGGATGGCAGCATGGTGGGATAGTGAGATGGCAGCATGGTGGGATAGTGAGATGGCAGCATGGCTGGATGGTGGGATGGCAGAATGGTGGGATGGCGGGATGGCGGGAAGGTGGGATGGTGGTATGATAGGATGGGAGCATGGTGGCACCATGGGATGGAGGGCGGTGGCCCCCACTGACAGATTTTTCGGCACGTTGCAGGCAGGTTGGCCGGGTGCCTGGCAATCCACCGGGACTGACACATTTTGGGCAGAGCGGCAGTACGTAGGGAGCCATGTGGCCGATGTTAGTAAACATTATCCCGCACAGTCTGGCGTGCCACCGCCGGCAGCGGGAGGGAGGGAGGGAGGGCGGCTGGCGGCGCAGGGCCCTGCCGGGGCGGCCGAGCTGCCGGGGACAGAGCCAAGGCCCGTCATCCAGCAGCTGCTCCAGTCTCCGCGGCAACGGCGGGAACAATGGGCTGGAAATCCAGCCGGCCGCCTGTATGGAGAGGGCCCTATGGAGGGAACGGGCCCTGCGGAGGAAGAGGGCTCAGCCTGGGGGCTGCCTGCGCAACCTGAAATACACCAAAGGGCATTGGGCTGTGTTACCTCCCCCAGGACTCCTTCAGGCAGCTCGCCCTCTCCATCCAAGCGTTCAGGCTCCATTTCAGTTGTGCCGCCCTGGCCACCCAGACGGAGAGGCAAGTCTAACATTAAAGGCTGGACAGCACAGTGTTAAAATATCAGGGGTTGGATTTCAATGGGAATTTGTTGGGCTTTCTCTCTCTCATCGAGATTTTAAACCTGAGTCTATGTGGCAAAGCTTAGACTTGAGTTTGTAGCTCATCCTTCTGGGAGACAGAAAGGTTTCTGTCCCTACCTGGGGACAGACTTCTCAGTTTCGTACCAAAATCCCCAGGTTTCAGCCTGACTGTTTTCAAATATAGCCTTTCTCCGCATGGGCAACAGAAAAAGAAGGCATGGTTTTAATGCACCTCAAAACCCTTTTGACAAGTCAACTGAGCTGTCCTGAGGTTGCTTACCTGGGGGAAGCAAAGGCAGCCTCCCTCAAGCACTTGCAGCAGAGAGAATTTCTCCCACTTGTAAGACCTCTACAGCTGTGCACAAACAAGGAAATCTTTATGAGAGGAGTGGACGCAGTCATAAACTTGGAAAAATACAACTGCCGTCTTTATAAGCATATAAAAAGGCCCATCCTCTCCTAGTAAGTCCAATATTAATTTGCTGAAGTATTTTCCTACCAAGCTGAAGTATTTTCTTATGTCATTGCACTCAGACAACAAATCTCACTCACCCCACAGCATGTCCGGATTTTGGGAAAGCTTTATAGAGAAAAGCAGCATTTCCCTGGAATACATTCAAGTCTCTTGCCTCCTATCAGCTACAGAATCTTCAGAAATAACAGTTTCTTACAACACAGCCCTTTCTTCATGCAAAATTAGGCCTTTGGGACCAATGTCTCTTGTTGTACAAGTCTTCCATGGAGTATCTTACAACTTTAGGAGCACTTTGTTCTTATCACACAACCAAGAAACATTCACACTTTCCTCAAAACCTCTTGGGAATCTGTTCCCCAGCAGAAATCTATATCCTTGTATAATTATATTGAATTACAAAGTGTCACTGAAGGAATTGTGTGTCATAAAGGACAAAGGTCCTTGTATGATGATAAAGGACTGGATGGAGGAGTGAGTGTGTGCGTGTGTGTGTGCGCGCATGTGCAAGATGACAAGAGCCTAACCTAGGCATGGGGGAAGTAATTAAGAAAAATGTCTCCAAATGCCAGGTATATCATCTCTATTGGTAATATGTCATACGTAGTCATAGAAAGATCCAAATGAGAGCTAGATCTTTTGAGTTTGATATAATGTATGTGCCATGAATATTTATTATGATCATAATTTATAAAATGTAGTAATGCTTTTAGGAATGTTCTGAACTGAAGAAAGTTCACTATGTGCAGAAAGAGTGTGCTAATTAAGAGATACCATATACATATCACCACAGGGAAGCTTTCAATTGGAAAAGTAATTCATTGACTATATGTGCATTTTGCATCTGAGACCCAATTCTGAAAAAAAGAGAAGAAAGAGGTAAGATGTTACAGCCTTGTCAGGCCACATTCCTGTTGCACAAAAGAATGAAAAGGAATGAGGAAGAGTGTCTGGGAGCAATGCAGGGGCCAGAGACAGAGCTGAGAGGCAAAACTGCAGGGTGGATTTCATACCTGGCTCTGTGTGTCAGCTGGGACCTGTAAATGACCAAAAGCTGGGACAGCAGGAGAGATCCTTTGACCTGAGAAAAACTCTTCTTGGCACCACACATGAACAGGAACTGCAATTAATTAAGTTACTTGGTTTAAACCCAAAATCTCTGTTAGAACACATCTATATTTGGGTGGGTCTGCTTGCTGTAAAAGTAATGGAAAGACAGAAGTTGAAAGAGCTTTTGTCCATTAAGGCCTGAAAATGTATTGATTACATTTATTACAATAACTTCATCAGGCTGTCTTTGAACTTTAGCATGGCATGGTGCATCATATACAGTGATGCATAGCTGTTTTGCATTGATATAGGTAAGGGAGGGGTCATAGTCTGAAGAAGGTTTTCAAAAGCTGTTTTGTTTCTTTGAAAGAAAATTGAGAAGGAAAGACAACAAGAGAGGAGGGAAGGTTTGGGCACAGGATTAGGAACCAACATCTTCTACTTTGAAGCCATGATAACTTATACTTCGACAGCTCTGCACAATTCACTTGGTCCTTCTGCCTTACCTACCAACCTCAGCACAGCACGGAGCAGAAAGCAGTCTGAAATAACAAAGAAGAGTACTCATAACTCCAGTGCAGTCAGTGGAGCATCACAGATTTACTAGAGGCCCAAAGCCTAATGTCAGAGGCTCTAAAAATGTTGTGCTGCTTGGGTATGGGGATGTACGTGTAAGAATTTTTGGTAAACCCTACGCTACGTGGTATATTTAGGCAGAGAAAAATAATAAAACTGCCTTCCCCAAAGAAACAGCCCACTGTGGTTTAGGTCCTGGTTCATGAAGTAAAAGATATTCCTGCTGTTTCACCAGTTTGTTCACAGGTACTTTTAAATATTTTTGTTATTGGCCAATTGCTATTCCTTCTTTTATAGTCTTTCTACTCTCTAGCTCATTTGTCAATACATTACATATAATGCTCCTAGTAATAAAGCACAATAAAAATCAAAATATACTGAATTGGCTCTACTTAGAATAGAAAACAGATGGGATATTTTTCAGCATGTTTGAGAAATCAACACATTTCTCTTGTAATACCTAATAACTAGCATTATTCTCATTTTACAGTTTATACCAGAAATAGACATTGACTCACTAGCCTCAATGAAGCATTTGTAGCTCTGTGAGGTGAATCTCACTTTGCAAGTTCTGGGTTGCACACCCTACACTGAGAGAAGTGAATCCAGATTTTTTCAAGGTTCCACTGCTGCTGTAAAGACTGTAATATCATTACTTAGTTTAAATCAAGCAATTTGGAATGACATTTCCAGGTTTTGTTTTCTTACTTAGTTTCATTTTACTTTCTTCCTCTACAAAACTATGCCCAATATAACATGAGGATAAAATTGTAAGGTTTACCTAATTACTACTGCACTGCACTTGTATGAACCGTGCAGATACTGAACGTTAGACAAATTACTAATGCAACAATGCAGCAGTTCTTTCTGTGGCGCAAGATTTCTCTGGGAATGTTATTTTATTGTATTTCATTTAGTACTTGTTTGTTTAAGGGGGAAGAACAGACATAGCTGTATTTCAGTTTGATTCAGCAAGCATTCTGGCCTCAGTCCAGCAAATCATTTAAGCGTGTGCTTAAATGTAATGAAATGAAATTTAAGTTCATAGTACTGCCTATGTATTTAACATACAGCATGGGCTTAAGTGCTTTATACAAAGCAGGACCAGAATGATGAAAAACCTTAAAATAAGGCCCATGCCTTTTTACATACACAGTTTTTAAAACCCTAATACAGTTAAAAAGGACATTTTCCACTGCCTATGCTATGAAAACACTCTGTAGTTCCCCCCCCTATTCCTTCTCCCCAAAGCCAACTAACTTTTCTTGATCTGACAATCTGACAGCTATATCCTGTGTAACTGCTAGTCTGGCCCTTTTTAAAAATATCGTATTAAGTTAAGTGGAAGCTTTGCCTGAGCAAGGTATGCAGAAATGAGTCACAGGGAGTATATGGAATTTTCTCAGGACTTAGGGCTGTGCCTGTTGTAGCCAAAGGCTAAATCTCCCGTGGAACTCAGTATTGTTCTTCTGAGTACATTTGCTTTCCATACCAATCTGTTTCAGCGGGAAACGTAAAACCAACATGAAAGTCATGCAGAAACACACCACAAAGAAAGGTGTGTTCTTAACTTGGTTGCTTAACCTAGGTTAGATAATTTAAGCTGCAGTTGCACACCAATTTAAACCAACCTAACTACTGTCTGCCAGGGAGGGTGAAACCATGTCAGCCGACAGTTATATGTGCATCAGCCGCTGCCCCAGATGTGACCAGCAACCAAGACAGGCAAAGTAACTGGAGTTAGCTAATACGGAACATGAAATGCTAACAGTGCTTAAAGCCCCCCCTGCTTTAACCTGTCCACATAAGGATATTACTGAATTTTTATGAGTTTTTGCAATGTAGACAGACCTGGAGGACTTTTTCATAGGCATAGAAACTCAGTAGAGATGATTGCTGTCTACAATAAAGGAAAACACAGTTCCTTCCTCAGAAGGTTTACAATCCCTATGTTATATTTTCACTGTAAAGGCCCTAAGCTCTTAGCCAAAAGAAAAAAAAAAAGAAAAGCTGGCTGGCTTTACTATTTACGGGAAGCTCCCAGTGTTAAAAAAAAAGAAAGCCAAAACTGTTTTGTTTTGCAGGTTAGATGCCTAGGGATTTATTTGTTTGTATGTTTGTGTGTTTGTTTCTGCCAAGAGCAGAAACAACCTTCTTGATTTACTATGCAGTGAATCAATCTCTTTTCAACAGAAGCATTAAAACCCTCTAGGTTTCATTCATTAACAGAATAATACATATATTTTGCTCAGTAGTGTTTGTTTTAATTACAACTGTGTGAAATTCGGAACTGTGGCTACGTGGACCTGCTCAAAAGTCACAAAATTTGTTTAGGTTTTCTGCTACAAGCCCTGATTAAGCATAACAGTTATCTAAAATATACTAGTTTTTCTGCTGCTCCATTTTTCTTACCATCTTCAGTTACTGCTTGCCAAAAATAATTTTAAATGGTTATTGGTTTGCATTTCTAGTACATGTCAAAAAATATGAGGCAACAATTAAATGCTTTTGGTCAAAGAACAGAGCATGAGCTAATCATACATATTCTCTCAGCTATCCTCATGCCTTCATGCTAAAGAAAAAGTCTTTCTTAAACCTATCACTTGCTTATTATACACTTAAAGAACATCCCCATGCATAATTGGGTTGAGTGCCTTTGGCCCAGTTTCTGTAGTTTTCGCTCGTAGAGAAAGAGGTGGGAAGAAAGCAGAGACATGCATGGGTATGTATGAGCAGATGTTTGCCTTGATTTTTTAAATAATGTTACTTTACCTTATTTATCTGAAGGTTTCTTGGTGTTTTTAATGATAAAGGTGGGCACAAATTTGCTTATCTTGTATTCTCTCGTGTTTATATTTCATTTCTGAATACTGACTTCAGCACCAGGTCTCTCTGCAGAGATGTGGTTTCTGGGGACAGAGGGAAGTGGAAAGGGTTATAAGATGTGGATCTTACACATGGCCATATAAAATTGCCCAAGGAGTCTGTTCCTATCCAGGATGCTGTACAGAAGAAAATGGACATTATAAGCCCCAAGGTTCTCCTCTGTGCCTCCTTGTGTAGAATGTGTATCTCTGAGGCTTACAGGAACACCCACAATCAGGAGAAAGGATTTAGCCCAGATTGTGGTGTTAGGAAATGGAAAACGCGTTAGAAACGTGTTAACCCCAACTGGGAAACCTAAGCAACTCATTTTACTTCCAGCCAACAAACGTTCAAGAGAATTTGTGCTGATTTGTGTTCAGATATCTACATTTGGATCTCCACCTTATCTCTATGGATAAGGCTTCAGGTTTGATTCACCATGAGGGTGAAGTGAGGCCATGTTCTAGGTGTTTGTATGTTGGATTTTGCCTTGTTTTGTTAAGAGATGTAGAATTTCTTGTCAGAAGATTGTCAGTTCGCTTTCATCTTCTTATGTCTAATTATATTTATTATATTCTAGAAGACTAGAAATAAACTAAATTCTATGCTAACCTGAAACTTAAGAGCAGAGGATGAGGATTAGGGCCGAGAATTTGTTTAGTTTTGATCTAAGGTAGATTAAAACCAAATCTACTGACTCAAAATTCCCTCATGCACTCCAGATCTTCTCCCTGAACTAGTGCTAAAAAACCTTAGCACTGAGCTAGAAGAAATTGCCCGGGTTTATATCTTTCTTTCACTCCCTTGCAGTTTCCTGTAGGTCAGTGAGCTGTACACCAACTTCTCTGGTCCAGTGTGACCCAGGAAATTGCAAATACTTTCAGCTGTGTCAGGTTCTGCATATGCAAGTCAGGAGGTTCAAAGGGAAGTTTAATTGACACTAATCCTCATCTTGACTTTTGCTCACCTCCTCCTCTTTTCCCACTGACTTCCCACCTTCCCACCTCAAAGCCACAGAAGCTTTACTATTTTTCTTATAAAAATATATATATTTAACCCTTTGGCAATCTCTTAATGCCCTTTTATTAAATCCCTTAACTCCTTTTATTAAGTCCAGTGTAATTAAAATGATTATAAACCTCTCTTGAGAGATTATACCCTTTAATCACAGTGCATATTTTCTGAGATGTAGGCGACATTTGTGGTATATCAAATACAAAAATACTTTGGGTAAAGATGTTTAATAACAATTTTTAAAACTAAGATCTTGATTAAGGAGTTTATGCCATTAAAAATCGTATCTACATGTGGTCACAATGAAACATTGAAGAATTCAAAATACTTTTTGACATATACAATGGCACAGTTACAATCAGGTTTCTCGATTTATTTCAACTCCAGCTCCTCAGCTGGCATAAATCTGTCCTAATGCTATTGACTCCCAAGGTGCTACACTCCTTCATAGCAGCTCAGTTTTCTGGGCAACAAGAACAAATGCACAACTAAAATCCCTTTTTGGGTCATTATTCCTCAGCCAATGAAAGAAAAATCAAGGACTTTTCTTCTGGAGTGAGCTTGGATCTCCAGTCGGGGACTTCCAAGCTGGGCACTCATCCCATCAGCAGCAATAGTAAGGTGAATGCATCCCCTTTAAAGGACATATGGTTGGATGTTGTTGCAGTATGGTTATGCACAAAGCAAGTAAGTTTAGGAACCCCCTGTTCCAGTGTAAAATATAAATATAGACTGAACTTTTATCATCAAGGTTTGGGATTTAGTTAAGGCATTATTAGTTAGAACTTCTCACTCACAGAAGTATGCTTCATTGTCGCATGCTGGATAATCGAATAAGACCAAGTGATATGAAGTCAATGCTCAACAGCTTNTTAACTATTGGTAAATCATTTAATCTCTGTGTTCTTTGTGCTTCTTCATGCTTATTAATATACAGCTTGAATTTCTGTTGAATTTCAAGTGTTCAAAAGCTGAGTCTTCTTTGAGGGAAACATAGAAGTGATAATACACACATTATAGGCCAAAGGCACTCCTATAAAATTGTAGAATGACATGAATCAGTATAGAAAGCATTTATTTACTCTGACAGTTGCTACTAGATCAATTCCTGAAATTTCAAAATTAAAGAGTTCTGATAAGAAACTAGACATCCAAGATTTGGTTTGTTTTACTGCTGGTTTTTATTAACAGTGAAGAAAAACATTAATTTAAAAAATTTTCAGTAAAATAGACAGCCAAATACCTTACTCTTGACCACTTCTAATTGCTATTTATTTTCACTGATGCTTACATAACTAAAGCATCCAAGCACTGCATATTGTCCACACCAGTAGCAGAAAAAAGAAGTTTCTTTACCAAAGGAATTCATGATCATTTAACTGCTCCTATGTTAATAGGAGCAGTTTAAATTACTCCAGAAAATAACATTCGGTCTTCAGAGTGTACTGCGGTCAGAAGTGAAACAATATTAATTAGTATGCACTAATATACTTTATTCTAGCTGCATATTTGTGTTTTCATAAAGTAGTCTTTCACAAACAAATGTCAGTAAGAAATTAAGAACTCAAAATGGGAAAGAATATAAAATACAACACAATTTAATTTGGCATATCTACAATTTTTATTTAGAAGTCTTGGAAGGTCTTGAGTTCTTACTTTATGCACTCATATTGAAGTCAACATGTCAATAACCACTCAGTAAGTGTTCAGCAGCTCACAGAATCAGACCCTGTATTTTAGACTTAAGTTTTAAAACTTACATTGAGACATAATATAACTAGTAGGAAAAGTGAGACTGCAAAGTGAAAAAAATGATGTGACTCATTGAAGTGTTTGAATGAAAGAAGGAATTGATATAATTATTGACAGAATAGTTATTGAAGATCACAGGAGCTGTGAAATTTTTTTTTTTTTTTAAAGGAATAGATAAATGAAGTTATAAGGACTACCTGAAGTAAGGTTACATAAAAAAGTGAAGGGAAACTGAAATAATTGGAATGATCTAGACCAGTTATAAAAGTTAATAGTGATTTTTCTAAATGTTCTTTCACAGAAATGTACTTCCTGTTTTCTTTTGTGTTTTTTTTTATGTTGAAAAGAATGTGATATGTGCTATCATTTCATTTAATTTAATTTAAAGTGTTGTCAGTATACCAACATCTGAAATGTATCAACATGCCCAGTAAATGAGATTTCTGTAGGTGTGAGAAGAAGAAAATAAGGTCCTGCCCCCCATGCAACATGGTAACATGAGAAATGTTCTAGGAAATTTTATGCAAGCAGTTTTCTGGCAATGATGAATATTGCTATACGTTGATGATAAGAAGGGCATGTGAGAGGATAAAAGAAATCAAAAGACGCTAAAGTTATGGAGATGCTATTATAGACGACCAAAACAAAGAGGCTATGTGTGTTGCAGAAAAGATGAACTAGGCTGGGCTTAAGATTACTTGACTAGTTCAAGAAAAACTTTTAAAATGTAAAAGTTAAATTAAATGAGTGGAA
>VYZX01032502.1:40848-53357 GCA_013401335.1 Brachypteracias leptosomus
TTTGTACTTTCAGGGAGAGGCTGTTGGATATCACCATTCTCATTTTAGCACCTGATTTGGAATCTAAATATTATTTTCTACCTCTTTAGGACCAAATTCACAGATGCTGTACAGGTGCCTAAACTCTTTTTAGTTTCACAGGAAAAACACTTATCCAAACCATTTGGTGTTAGGAAACTTTGCAGATTTGAGTATTACATCCTATCACATCTATGTTTAAATAACCATGACTTTGTCATTCCTATCAATTGTTACTAACTCCAGAGTTTTCTGACTTGTTACTGATCACATTTGTAAAGTGGCCAAAATACTGCTGAAGCTCTAAGCATAACGAACTACTCAGAGACTTAGTAGATGCCAAAGCTTAGTGATATTCTTGAACTGAGACAGAGAACTCCCATTTCATCAGTAGCGCAAAGTCCTGTAGGGTTGCTCTGATTGCATCTAAAACATTGACACCTTATGGGTCTCTCCACATTACAGCTGGAAATAGCTGATGAGCAGAAAGACTCCTCCCCAAAAATTATGGAAATTGCACGTGCTGCTTGCTAGGACAATTATTTTGGAGACAATACCAAGCTAAGTGGTGCAATAGACAAGCCAGAGAGATGAGATGCCATCCAGAGGGACCTGGGAAAGCTTGAGAATAGGCCCGTGTGAACCTCATAAAGTTCAGTAAGGCTAAGTGCAAGGTCTGCATCTGGATCAGGGCAATCCCTGGTACCAATATAGGCTGGGGAATTAAAGGATTGAGAGCAGCCCTCTGGAGAAGGACTTGGGAGTACTTGTGCGTGAAAAGCTGGACATGGCTGGACAATGTGTGCTCTCAGCCCAGAAAGCAAATCATATCCTGGACTGCATCAAAAGAAGTGTGGCCAGCAGGTTGAGGAAGGTGATTCCTCCCCTCCACTCTGATGAGACTCCTCCTAGTGTGTCCAACTCTGGAGTTCTCAGCACAACAGACATGAACCTGTTGGAGTGGGTCCAGAGGAGGACCACAAAAATGATCAGAGGGCTGTAGCACCTCCCCTATGGAGAAAGACTGAGATAGTTGGGGTTGTTCAACCTGGAGAAGAGAAGGCTCTGCAGAGACATTGTTTTGCCCAGAGAGCTGTTAGAAGCCCCATTGCTGGAAACATTCAAAGTCAGGTTGGACAGGGCTCCGAGCAACCTGATCTAGTTGAATATGTCCCTCCCCATTGCAAGGGGGTTGGACTAGATGACCTTTAAAGGTCCTTTCCAACCCAAAGCATTCTATGATTCTATAAAACATCCAGTTTTCATTTCTGCAGTGGAACACCTGCAAAAATACTCTCAAGCATCACCACTGGCCATTAGGTCTGGTTCATCTCCTCATTAGCATGTTTAGTTACTTTACATTTGTGGGAAAAATAATGAAGTCTTTCTCATTTGCACACAACTGGATTTTTTTCATTTTTTTTCCTTCCCATTCCTCATACCAAATCAATGTTTATCTCACAACCCCGCACACAGTCTACAGATTAATTTCTACCTTGAAGACACTGACATGTAACTCCAAGGATGTAAATATCAAAGACAGTAAAATTTCCTTTTTTTTGATATTGTTCCTTTGTGAACATTTCCTCCAAGAAGATTATTAATAAAGTGCCCATCCTAATGACAACTTTAGAAGACAGAAATAATTTCTAGACTAGAAAGCAAGCTTGCAACAATATTTCAAGTATATTTTAAGATTGATCATAGAAATTTAAAAGAAAGAAATTATCTAAGTGGTTTTAAAAATGTTTTATGAGGATTCTCAGCTAATAACTACCACTGAACTCTGTATATGATATTGGATAGTTCCCTCATCTCCTACATCATGAATTGCAATATTAATTACATATTAAAATTAAATTAATTACAATATTCATTACAATGAATTAAGTCTATGTCATACTGAAAAAACAAGGTTATGCCTAAATGTAATTACTATGTATGGCACAACAAAAAAGCTATTTGTATATAGACACTAATACCAATCCAAATAATATTCTAATTTGTTATACACATACACTGCTTTGTTCTCTGAGGAATTGAAATCTTTGAATACTAAAGCACTATGTACTTATTTTTGATGGTGTTATGAAGCAAAATGGAGATAAGTACTATTGAATTGTATTTAATTGCAACTAAAATGACTATGCCAATTAAATTAACTATATCTGGAGAAGAGAAGGCGCTGAGGAGACCTTATTGTAGCCTTCCAGTATCTTAAGGGGGCCTACAAGAAAGCTGGGGAGGGACTTTTTAGGATGTCGGGTAGTGTTAGTACTAGGGGGAATGGCTCAAAACTAGAAGTGGGTAGATTCAGATTAGACGTTAGGAAGAAGTTCTTCACCATGAGGGTGGTGAGACACTGGAACGGATTGCCTGGAGAGCTGGTGGAAGCCCCATCCCTGGAAATTTTTAAGGCCAGGCTGGATTCTATATATCCTACATTCATTCATTGTTCTATTCTAAGAAATAAATCTATTAACTTGCAGTTTTCTCCAAAGGATTGTTTTAAATTACACCTGGTGAGTAAGATCAGCTATGGATCAACCAATTTGTTGATGGTATCCAGCAGCAATAAAGCCCTTAACATAGTTTATAGTTTCACGTTGTAATCATGCTTTCTCCATGGTACAGAGCAGTGTTTGGGCCCAGTCCAGTAAGAGTCCAACATAGATGCTCTGAACTGTCCTCTCTGGTGACTGCATAAGGAGAATTGGGAAGCTAAGCAGCCAGGTTCTTGAAACTGTGTAAAGCTTGTAATGCTTATAGATTAGAAGGTGTAACTAAAAAGATGTAGAAAACACGATTCATCCTACCTCTAATATAAAACAACACAAGGTTGAGCTGTTAGACACTGTTCTTTTGGACAATGGGACTCTTGTCATAATTTTGTAATGACTGATAGAGCAACTCACAAGAATACAATCAAACCTCAGCTTCAGACGAATATCACAGAAGATAATTCCTCTCCCTAAGTGCATGCAGTTTAGAAGATAGAAAGCAGCAAGTACTTAAAGCAGACAAATGAGGTTGGGAAGTTTGGAGCATAAAATAAGAAAAAAATTATAAACTTATTTTAACATAAAATGAAAATGCCTCCACTTTTCTAAACAATGTCAGATGGAAGAATTGTATCATGACAAAAGATATAGTTTACAAATAGAGCAGCTGTAATATTATATATGGAGCCTAACAATGATTACGCATGCAAAATGTAACTCAACAGTTCAGAGATCAGTAATAGGTCATAATTTGGTAATGATGTCATAAATTTTAATTCTGACAGATCTACACTACCATCCATTTCATCATGAAGTTTAAAAATACTTGCCATTAATTGTGTTTTGTAGGTACTTTTATTATTTCTGCATTTTTAAAGTGCATCATATTGTGATTATAAATACAGGAAACAATACCTTTGTTTGCTTTTTCTTCAAGGGACCATGTAAACAGTCTTGTTAGTTATAGTTAGTCTGTTAAAACACACACTTGGCTTTATTTAGTAGGGTTCATGAATCAACATATATGGAATCTCTTGTGTACATGCAGCACATATGTTCATGCATACATACAGCATACATAGAAGGAATCTTCACAGCTCAGAGATCAGGAATTCATTTTATCTTTTCTGAGTCAACTGTTGATCAAATATATATATAACTAATCTCACTGAAAGAAGGATCTTGCCAGTATGGGCATAAAGTTGGATGAGAATCACAGATCTGCAGGCAGGGGAAATTATCACTTCATGTAACTGAAGAGCAAAATGTCTGACTGTGGTCAAGCCTCCTTGCAGGGTCAGCACAAGCAGATAGGCAGCAAAAACTAGCAATTGGAAAAGGAAGCCCAGCAGAAGAGAAAGCTTGTCTGAGCACGGACCAAGGGCTCTAGATTCAGGCAGTTGTTGAAGCAAGCTGGTGCTCTGCTTATCAATGCTCCAGTACCAGACAGAAGTGCTATGGCCAAAAATGTTGTGCTGGCCCTACAGCCAGCTTCTCTTCAATGTTTTGTGCCATTACTTTCCTGTAACTTTTCTGGAAGTGCTGGTATCTCCTGTTTCTATTGAAATATCTGCTTACTTTAAATGGGTTGTTGTGACACCTCAAATCTCTTTAAGTTTGATGGCTTTGGGTTCTTGAGAGAAGAGACACCACATGTCATTTAGGTATAAAGGGGAAAGGGAAGGGAAAAGGGGAAACGGACACAAGGAAAAGAATCATAAAATCGTAGAATCATTTAGACCTCTGGGATCATCAAGTCCAACCTTTATCCAACATACCCCTGACCCCTAGACCATGTCTCAAAGCACCACATCTACTCATTTTTTTAACCCTTCCAGGGATGGTGACTCCACCACCTCCCTGGGCAGCTCTGCCTGACCACTCTTTCAGTAAAGAACTTCTTCCTAATGTCTAATCTAAATCTCCCCTGGCACAACTTGAGGCTATTACCTCTTGTCCTGTCATTATTTACTTGGGAGAAGAGACCAACACCAGTCTCACTACAATCTCCTTTAAGGTAGTTGTAGAGAGCAATGAGGTCTTCTCTAAGCCTCCTCTTCTCCAAGCTAAACAATCCCAGTTCTCTCATACAACTTATTCTCCAGAAGGGAACCCAGGTATAAATAATAAAGCATTTGCTGAGAATTTGATAACATGGTACATTAAAATGTCATTAAATTCATGATCTCAAACTTAAAACATTAAATAAAATTAAATCTGACTTAAACGATTCACAAGCCAGGAAATTCAGGCTTAAGAATGGGATCCTTTTAAAGTCATTTTATTCTAGTTTGGTTTATCAGTATACTTACCAGGAGCAAATGTGCCCTCTGCAAATTATACACATCATGAAATCTCAAGCAGTCCTGCCAAGACATGGCAATAAGTAGCTGTAACAGCAGCTTAGGGGTTGAGAAATGCACTTTCCTTAGCACTCATGGCAACAGGTGACCTAGTGGTAATGGCATCATTAACACATTTCACCTTTTTAAGCTCTCCCACTGGTGTTTTACTTATACTAGTTTATGGAGGAATCATTTCATCTTAGTGATTCAAGTCCCTTGTGTTCTTAGTGGTATTTTTAAGAAAATAAACAGAAAAGTGGAAGGAGACCATCCTCTGGGATATGTGATTTGAGAGGAAACCATGATTCCACCAGCAGATTCTGTCTTGTATGAAAAAGGACTTGGGAATTTTTATAGCAGACCAGCTAAGATTGCAATCAAGCTAATTCAGTTTTCCCTTCAGGAATCGGCAATACCCGCTTTTTAACAAGTAGTTATTAGGTACTTGCCACATTTTCTAACAGATTATCCAGACAGATATGTTTGCATTTGTTATGCAGATGTAAGTATGTATTTCTTTTTTTAAAAAAAGTATAGTGTCAATTCATTATTTGACTGAGTCCTTATGGACTCTTCACTCTAGGTACATATGCAGAAGGATCTTTTGTTACTGTTGTGGCTATGTCTCTGTCCTTCCCTATATACCCTTCCGGGTACTGATTCTTCAGAAAATATTACTAAATGAAATGTTTACCTCTGCTTTTCAAAAACTATCTTTCCTACACCTCTCAATTCTTTTTATTGTGTGAATACAAAAGAACTGAAAACCACTATCTTCTGTTTAACAGTTGTAACTTAATAACATCCTACAACTGAGATTTTTCTTTAAAAGCATTTGTCCTTGACAATTTGCTCCCTGCAGCAGCAATATGAAAACAAAGGTACTAACTCCTCTAAATTATTTAAAAGAATTAAGAAAAAAAACCCAAACAACAACAAAGTACTGGTAATACAGCATATAGCAGCAAACAATAGAGTATATGGGGCCAGATTCTATCTCTATTGATGTCAGTTGGACATTTATCACAGAATTCAAAAGGACCAGGCTAAGACTCCCACACTAAAAAAGAGGCTTTCAAATGGGATTTGTGTGGAATATACAAACAAATCTGAGTATTTGACACCTCTATTATACTCTAAATGCTTGGATATCACAACAGTACAAGACATTACTGGGTTGTCTCAAGAAGAGAAAGAAGTAATTGCTATCTTCAACTACCTAATGGGAGGGTACAGAGAAGGTGGAGCCAGACTCTTCTGAGAGGTTAAACACAGAAAGACAGGAGGGAATGGATAGGGGCTGCCACAAGAATTTCAAACAGATAGTTGGAAGATTTGTGTTGTCCAGAGAGGCTGTGGAACCTTCACCCTTGAAGACATTCAAACCTCGGCTGCATATGATCTCAAGCAATCTCATCCAACCAAGAATTTGGCTCTGCTCTAAATGGAGGACTTGGACCAGATGAAGGGAAGGGAAGGGAAGGGAAGGGAAGGGAAGGGCTGTTCAACTTTGCATGTTCAATCCTTAGACAGTACATTCCTAAAGAGACAGTGACAGATAATTCTGTGATTTTTTGGTTGTTCAGAATATGATTTGCATGTGCTAGAGAAATATTTGGCCAGTATACAGCTGTAACTTTTTTTGTTATACCAACTGTAAACTCATGTTAAGAAGCCCCTGTTGGAAGTCAAGCAGGCATATATCAGAAAGACAATACAATGGATGTTTTGAAAAGCTGTCATTCTCCTTCAGAAACTTATGTAACTTGTACCTTGTTTTAAAACAGTACAACAGCAGTTCAACAAAAATCACTGATACAATGGGGTTTGAAAATTGTTTGCTGTAGCTAGTAAAATTAAGTGTTCCTTGTGATTGTCCACATCAACCGATTCTGCTTAGACTTTTGTCTTTTACTGTTTTTTCACTGTACTGGGAAAGTGGAAGAAGCATGATCAAGTCCACATCAAGGGAAGGAAAACAAGGATTAAACTTGTGGAATGATTGTGGTCCTCAAGTCTGGATTTAAAGGATATTAAGCCTATTTAGGCAAATTATTCCAATGGCATAAACTTGTGTAGACCTAGGTGAATCCAAATGACATTATACCCACTTGTGCCTGTTCAGGATTTACTGCACTGAAATATTAGCAAGTACAATTCCCAGTGTTCTTGGTGCAGAAGTTGGCTAGGGCCCAGAAGTGCACAGGTTATGGGTACACCAAGCTACTGTAAGGCATGGGCATATGGCACACACACTGCTATAGCCATTCTGCCCCCATTCTTCTTTTACTATTATCTCATGACAAATTTTTCAGGTTCAGTGTGGGGAAACTGTCAGAAATACCTGTACAGACAAGAAAATAAACAACTCCTTTGTCACAAAGAGCTTATCAAAATGACCAGACATATTTCACAGACTTATATGTCTTGCTCCCATCACACATGCTATCACACCTCTTGAGACAACCACCTGCCAAGTTTCATTGTTCATTTGACACACACTTCATAGCTCTCTATCTTCCCTGGGGTTTTAAATTCTACTAACTACAACTACTACAAGTAGTAACAAAGAGGATTTTCAGCCACAAACAAGAACATTAAGTCTTCTATGCAATGATTTACTACAAATATTTCATTTTCTGTGCTGTACCAAGTGTACCTGCATCATTTACTTCTTCTACAACATCAAGACCATGCTAGTCTTGTTTCTGACCTCTCACAATTCTCTGCGTAGTACAGTGGACATTCCAGAAGTCTTCACAAGACACTGGAGTCTTTCCATTAACTGTAGTACATCCAGTCTTTGACATCACAAGAGACATCTGACGTATGAAAGAACAGGAAAATTGTTCTTACTACAGTGACTTTTTAACCAGAAATGGAAATGTCCTCTAGCTGACTTTTTGTAGAGCGTCACCTATAGTTTGAGAGTTTAAGTGCCCAGGACATGGGACCATGGTTTTGTATTTCATGAGCATTGCAAAGTTAAAAGATTTTATTTAAAAAAACTTCATTTAAAAGAAAAAATAGTAAATGGCACATCATGTAATTGCTATTTATTTTCATAAACATGAGGTATTTCAAAGTGCTATAAGACGCAGCACTAAATGTACATCGTTGGAAGAAATTAAACACAGAACTTTGCAGTAACCCAGTTCTATGCACCAAACATTAACAAATACATTAACTGGAAGAAACAGGCTAGGAAAAGGCATATATAGTAAATTTCTTTACAAAAGTTTCTTAGTTCAAAAAAGTGATAAAGTAATATCTACTCAAAACTTTCACAACTCATTTTCATACGAAAATATAAGTATCAAATTTAGTTATGTATCAGCATCATACTAAAGTATACAGGCAATGTAAGAATTAGTACAGTACATAACAGAGATTAACAATATATTTGTATACAAAAACATGCTCCTCAAACATTGAGGTATTACAGTACTTAGGTATGAACTTCCAGTCTAATACTGGTAGCAAAAGCCACCTCTCATAACCCAAGACATGTACAAAAGGCAAGTGTGTAGATGGTATTTACAAAAAATTCCCACAGGGGTACAAAATGCCAACCCCTAAAGTAACATCTGTTAGAACATAAGCACCATAAAACTTAGGAATGAACTTTTAAAACTCAACTAGATGTCATCAGCAGCTCCAAATACTCACAACAACTGAAAAAAAAAAAATCCCCACCATCTACAGTTCTTAAGAAAAATGAAGGCAGTCCGTTGTTGTTTGCTAGTCTTGCAATAAACTCCTTGCAAGAACATCCATTTGCTCCGTACCCGGATAATATAGTTTGTCGATTACTTCAGGGACTGGATTGAAAGTAAAACCAACATTCTTAACGTCAAAAAACACAATTTTTTTTAAAGAATCAAAAATGTGCAAAGTGGCAATGACTGTCCTGGTCAGCCAAAAACAAACAAACAAAAAAACCACAGAATTTAGCAAGTCCGCTTGTATTCTATTTTCTTTAGCAATTGTTGTTGTCTGGCTTGCAATTTTTCCTTTTCTAGAAGTAACTTCTGCTCCTCTGCCTGAAGGGAATGAACATACTCAGTGGCTTTTTTCAAGATCACAACTTTTGCAGCTTTCTCATTTTTAACCAGTTCTGGAACATGGTCCCTTAATGTGAGGAAACTTGACCGCAGATCATTACGCCGCTGACGCTCCAGGATATTATGGTTGCGTCGACGTTCACTATCCTCTGAATCAGAGTTTCGAGGACTTGAACTCTTAGACTTTGGTTGGATCGTGGGTTTTACTGGACGGGGCACCTCGGTTTTTAACTTTTTCTGCGGTGGAGCATCTTCACTCTCCATGTATGGAGAAGGAGCGGCATAGTTATGCTGCTGGTGAATTGGTGCACAACGTTTTAAAATCAGTTCATTCTGCTGTGTCCTGACTGATGGAAAAGTGGTATTTTTAGGACGCACTGTAATAGTAAGGGTGGTAACAGCCTTGTTGGAGGAGGAGCGTCTTTTCTCCACTGTCACAACATCTATTTCTTCTTCTTCATCCTCTTCCTCCTCATCTTCATCATCTTTTGGTAATAGAAAATGGAAAATAAAACAGACATTATTCTCACAGAAAATACTCTGAACAAGTATTAACCCAGATGTATTTACTGACAAAATATACATATTAAAAGTAGCAATGAAATAACTGATGGCAAAAACAGGGTGTGCCCACCATCTGTACTCAGATATAGATCTAGAAAAGTACGTAAGTACATTAAATAACTGAAGAACAGTGATTTCCGGAAGCCTAATAAGTTTAATAAGTTTTTATTTTAAACACTTCTGATTTTCAATCAGAGTAGGGCTGCTACCCACATAATCACAGTGGCAGAGAAGAGTTTTTAGACAGAATGTATGTATTCTGAAAGGAATCGTAGAGCTGCGGTACAAAAGGCATGCACAGTACCACAACACAGCCCTTGCTTGGTAGAAAAGCAGCCGGAAAATGAAACAATCGCTGGGTTTGTTCTGAGGCAGAAGGTGAAGCTGCTCCAGCCGGGGACCCTTTAAGCCGGCGCTTGGTGCATTGCCAAGAAGACAGCTGTTGGAAGTGCTTCCTCACCCAAAGCTGTCAAACCAGACATTAAAGGGACAGCAGGCTTTGAAAACCGGGACGGATCACCAAGTTTATGGCGATGGTCATACGGACCAGCTCATCTATGCATGCAAGCCCACATTTCAGCCCAAGTGGACTTCTCTGCTGGCAGGGACACGAGATGTTTCTGGCCAAGTAGAAGTGCAAGCGCTGCTCTGAGGGGTTACTGACCTGCCCCATCCTTCCCAAATCACGCCTAAGGGCACACACGGTCATCGCCCACGAACCCCGTCCCCAAGGTGATAGTGGCAGCCGGCTCTGCATACCAGCCACCCCAGCACGGCCCCTGAAATGGGGCACAACCACAGGTGGGCAGGAGGCGGTAAGGCAGCCCCAGGGGGTCCCCAACCCCACGGGCCGGGCCTGCTGCCCGGTGAGGCTCCTGCCCCACCGCTCCCCCAGGCCTACTGCTGCCGGGAAGGGANGGCGCCTTGCTCTGCAGCTTCTCGCTGACCGCCCGCTCCAGCTTCTCGCGGGCGGAGAAGCCGCTCCACATGCAGTCCTGGATGATGATGGAGTTGAGGTTGTTGGTCACGCCGAGGCCCGTCTCGAAGAAGTCCCCTCCGTCCGAGCCGCCCCACAGGTCGGCCTCGGGGGGCAGCAGGAGCAGCTCGGACGCCCAGTCCAGGGGGTCGGCGGGACGACAGCCTCCCAAGGCCACCCCTCCCCACGATATCGGGGCCCCCCCTGGGGGGTGCTCCTGGAGACCGGCCCGGCTGGGAGACAGAGGAGGGGTGGGCAGCAGCTCAAACTTTTTCCAGATGTCCTCCCCGGGAGGAGCGGAGTCCGGCCCGCACAAATAAAAATCATCTTCGTCCGGGTAGAAACAGGGCTGCAAAGAGTCGAACTCGAGGTCTGGGTTTTTACTGACCATTCCTGGCATCACGGATCTCTTCTTGATGATTCCTGGGTCGGGCAATGGTTTCAGAGACAGGTTTTATGGGTATTTCCACCAAGAGGAAGAAGAGAGGGTTTCCGAAGACCTGAAACTAAACCAAAAAAAAACAACAAAAAACCCCACCACAATTAAAACACGAAAAAACCAAACAGACACGAACGCGACTCCATTCCTCTTAACCAAAGGAAAAATAAAAAATCTCATCAAGAATAGCAAGAAGGAGCCTTCTGCAAGTTGAGCAAAAATGCATCTCACACACCTTTCCCCCCGACTCAAGACACTCAAAGGCAGGCGATCAGGTAGCGCTCCCACACGCACAGCTCTCCGCCTTCCCCGGCGCTCCGTGAGTACATAAAACCAGGCGGCAAGGGACAGCGAGGATGCAAAGCACCTCTCTGCTTTCGCACATAGCACTCGCCTGTTCTCCCCAAACTGCTCCCGACGCTCAGAACAGCGGAGTAACTGCAGACAGATGCAAGGCTTTGATACCGTAATCTCTCCAGAAAGCCCTCTTAATATGCCAGCAAAAGTAGAGGAAGTTTACTCCTTTTGTCATCTGCGGAGCGGTGCAAAGGGGAGAGAGAAGGATGCAAAAAAGGGGGCGGAGGGGCTCTTTGCAACTTCGCAAATCGCCAGTTCATTCACTCAAAGCGAGCCGGAGAAATCCGCACAAAACACAAGGTGGGGGGGAGGAGGAGGAGGGGAAATCCAGCAGCAACAGAAATTATCAACCTTATGTAATAATCTCACGCACAAAAATGCATTAAAACCACCCCGGCGCCACCAACAAAGCCTCCTGATTTGCCGAGAAGGTACGGGAAGTTTTTCTTCCCCCTTTTTCCAGTTTAAGACAAGAGCAACGGAGAGGTTACAAGGACAACAACTTTGCGCATTTTGCCGCTTCATGCAATCAAACCTCCTGCAAACACTGCAGCTTCCCAGCCCTCTCCTCTCCGGAAAACCCACGCTGCTGCCCTTACCTCGGCCGGACCCCCCACTCACTAGCCACGACCAGTCAACCACAGCCCCATTCCTCCTCCGAGACCTCAGTTGCATCAGACATAAAAAAAAAAAAAAAAAGACTTTAAGTCCAAAAAAAGACATTCAGCGTCTCCCTTCGGTTAAGGTAACATGAAGGGAAATCGTTCTGCTGGGTTCACAACAGCTGACGCTGAAATGGAGACCAAAAGGGGAAAAAAAAATCCATTAAAAGCCTTATGATGAAACGCAAAGAAACGAGCCCGGCTCAGCTGCTCTCCCCCTGCCCCGCCCCCTGATCACTTCCAGTATTGTACATTTTTCTACTCGTGAAATACATTAAACCATTTAAAATGCAAAGCAGTAAAGAGGCACCTACACAACACAGGCGATCTCAATGCGACAACTCCAAAAACAAAACAAATATATCCTCCAGGATTTTCTTCTGCTCAATGAAACCCCTATTAACGCTCTGCAATGCCCCTGCGCTTCCTTTCCCTTCCCATCCTCCCTAGTTTAGCAACTCGAATGCGATGGGGAATTGTATTTATTTGATTGGGTTTTTGTCCTGCAGCCCAGACCCTTCAGCTTCCTCTTCTTACCTCCTTGGTGATGGTGGTGGGTGTTGCAAGGGGGAGGAGGGGGGGG
>VYZX01032503.1:1404-17968 GCA_013401335.1 Brachypteracias leptosomus
AAAATGGTATTATATAGAAGTGTGATTTATAAAGTATGTTTGTGAAAGAATTCGCAAGGTTGTTAAAAGGGGAGACTGAGAGAAGGGGGCTAAAGAAATTTGATAGACACAATAATACTTTGTAACACTAGCGTGGCTTAATAATTGTTGTGCATGTTAAGGAGTCGAGCTGATAAATGTCTCCTCACTATTGTGTAAACTAACTAAAAGCGAAAAGCCTTGCAGTTTTATGAAGGACAGTTTCTGATAAGGCCTAAGAAATTGTCTCTAGAACTAGCTGAAACCACCCCTGTACTCAAACGAGTAAGAGCCAAGGAAAGATTGAGCATGCGCAAGGACAAAGGCTATTCATGGTGATGAAGATTAACCCCCCGTGTCGCCCAGCGCTGAATAAACATGCCTACTTTACAATCTTATGGATTGTGGAGTCTGTTTTCCGCACGTCAAGCCCATTACCTAATTTGGGCTTGATGCTTTAGTCACTGTGTTTTCCAGCACTCCACCAGGGGCTTTGCACCTAGCCTATAGCATTTTACTCACAGCCTGCAGTACTGGAGGCTTTATATTTTATCACGTGTGCACACAAATTGGTTTCATAAAACTCAGTCTTTGTGCTGTAGAGCATCAATCAGCAATGCACTGCTCCGTTGTAACCAAATGGGACTGGATGATAGATTATTTGTTTTGCTAAATAGACAAAAGACAAATCTATGTATCATGTCTGTTTTGTTGTTACAGAAAAATACTTTCATGGTGTTTATAAAATAAATTCCTATAAAAACATAGTGTTATTTAGGAAGGAGAGTTATTAAATTTTTGGCTGATAGTGGCTGGGAAATAATTTTTGTCTTAAGATGAAGCTCTTTCTAAAGTATTACTACTACGGTTATGACACCTGACCACCAAAATGCCAAGGGAGTGTTGTGATGCCCTGAACATCTGTAATTACACAGAAAACTTAGTCTGCTTGTTTGGATCAGGAAGGTGCTTTTGATATGAATCTTCCGGTAGCCTGCTTTTACAGCACTTCAGTTCATATTGTGGAGTGGCCCTGGAGCCCATCAACTCAATTCCTTCTGCATGAAGCTAAGTAAGAAGACATGTGCTTCAATCACAAGTGGGCATTTGATCTTTGAGACCCTTCTGAAGGTAGTCCAAGAGTGGGGTATACTCTGTCCCCAGATGCAACATATTCAAAACTGCACAGTGAGGATGCCAGGTTCTCAACACCAGCTGTTAGACTGCTCAGATCTCCTGCTGCTGCTTTGCTGTATCTACTAAGGTAGATAGATGTAAGCTAGGGCACCACCTTGTAGTTGACAGCATGGGCTTGTTATGGTCTCTGTGAGCACTGTAACAAGGCAGCATTTTTGAAGCAGATTGCTTACACACTCAATTCTGCAGACATGCTTTCCACCTGAAAGAGAAGGAAATAATTTCTGAAACGTTGAGGTTAACAGACAATTTCTTCCTGTGCTGTGATGTTTTTTAAATATCAGCTGCACCATACTTTGGCATGATCCTGATGATAGTGTTTAAAACCACCTCTCAAAATGTCTTGTAATAGACAATTCACATTTATTTATTCAGAAGAAAAGATGAGGTGAGAGCATTGTACTTATTCAGGCATTATTGGCTGTTGATCTTATATTTTACTGCTAGTCTCTTGAAACTTCGCTGACTTTCATGAAGTTCTTTCCACTTTGACTTGTCTCTTTGGACCAGTCTGAGAAATATTCAGGACTCTCTCTTCTGTTTTAATTACCATAAAACATATGTTATTAAATTATTATTTTTATTACCTATTCTTATAGTATCACAAGCACTTAAGAGATTGAGCATCTACTTACCAACTGTCTTCTTTGAGGTTGTTCATGTATAAAAAAGGGAAAATGTACCGGCATTGAATCTGCAATTTCAGTTTTACTTTCTAAAGAGCTTTGTGGAGATCCTAAAAGCAGTCAAAGTCTAGATTAATTGTGTCTGTCAATTATATTTACAGATTTTGAAAGTTTAGTGCTTTCTTCATTAAAATACTACTACTACAGAAAAATTTTTCACTACGTTTTGAATAAGTTGTCAAATCATTGCTGCTAGTCACTAAAGAAATTGTTCCTACTTTATTTCCAAATTATTTCTGAATAAGAAATATAACACATTTAAGGAGTTGTTTGTATTTTTTTTGTTCTTTGTCAGGCATAAGTCCAAAACAATAAAATATTTCAGGCATATAATACCATCTTCTTTGTTCAGGATAAAGCATGCTGTCACTAAAGGCAGAGGGGTATTTCCAGTGTGTCACCATGGCTTAACATGGTGTCAATTTTTGCATACCCTGTCATCATACCTTCCCCTCTCCCTTAGCAACTCAAGGAAGTTGGAAAGTGTGAGGGATTTGTATGTTTTGCCTGTAGGTACCTTTTTTTGTAAAACAAAGGTTGGAAGCTTAAAAAAACCCAAACGTGAGCAATTACTTTGCCTTGTACCATGGCTTTGACATTAGGTATTTTTCAAACTGTTGCAACAACTGTTGTAGAACAAGATGCCACCATTACACAACTTCCATCCAAAGAAACATTTGAAGTTTATTTTTCTGAAGGAAATTTAGTCGTACAAATCTCTGAAAGAAAAAGGCATAGAAATTCCCTTCTGCTTTGCAAACAGGTGGTCTAAAGATAAACTTGTCTTGTGATCAACAAAAGTTAAATTCAAAACCAGATGGCTAGAGATTGTCCTCCACTTGGATAAGGAAACCTTAGAAACTAAGGATGCCTTTTTTTAATACTGCTTTCTCTTCCTCACCCACACAAGAACATCATATCCACTGAACCCCTAACTTTACCAGTAAAATAAATAGGATTATTAATATTCTGAAAGAGGACTTGTCAACACAGTAATGTAGGGGGAAAACAACTCACTCTCCCCCAACACTAAACCTATTGGTATAGAAAACATTCTGTGTTTGTATCACCTGGTGCTATTCACTGAAAAAGCTTTTCTTTTTACATTTATTTTTCCCTCTTTTTTACAACTTTTTCTTTGGAGAACCCAGTTAGGAACACTGAAAACCTGATTTTTCAAGGGAATATGTAATAGCCAGTCATATACTCAAAGCACAGCTTCCAGAGGATTTGGATTTTTGGATTTGGGATGTCGGGGATTTTTTCCACATATTGAATGTCTTCTGTTAGATACTCAGCCAATAAGGATTGCAATTAGTGACCACCTGAGACAAGTTTAATTTTCACATCTTTGATTCCTTGCAGTCCCTTTGGCAGAGGTCAAAACAGAATATAATTTTTTTAAGAGTCTCTAAAATTATATAATGTTTTTGTCTTCATGCATTGCTCTACATCATTATTTTAATAACTTTGAGATTCCTACTGTCAAGTCTTCTTCACTGCTTAACTCTGACTTGTGTTGAGTATTGTTCCAACCCTCAATGGACAAAATAAATCCCTGCTTATCCTAAGACTGGCTTATTATCAATAGATGGGGAAGTTCTTGACAATATGCAAACTTCTTTTCATTTTTCCTGTAAGGATTATAAAAGGCACATAGGAGACTGTTTGCTTGCCTGAAGCAGGGCTGCTCACAGCTCTATAGAAAAGGTAGTTTTTAACAGGAGAAGAATGTGTTTTCTCCCTTCTAATTCTGCAAAATTGCAGAAAATTTTCAGGAAAGTTAAGTTTGAGGAGATACAACATCTAAAAATTATCATCACAAAAATGTAAATCTTGGTAAAAATTAAAGGCAACTTGTAAATTGCAATTTGAGATATCAGCAGTCTTGACACTTGAGCCATGTCAGCATACTGATTGTACTACTTACAAGAGAGATGGTGATAGCTGTATCCCGACTAGCATGGGATACATGGGAACTCTTTACTGTTAAGAGGTAATTATCTTAGTGTATTAAAGAGTGCTTCTTTTGTTTTATATAAAAACACTGAACTATGTTTAAGATAAACTGGAAAAATCTGTACCAGTGACAAGCAAAGGTTTGTTTGGGGTTTTTTAATTGAACAACAACAAACCCCAATATGTCCGTGCTTGAAATGACTGTAGTAATTAATATTAAATTTAAGACTCAGCTGCTGCAAATACAAGCTTCTATAATCATGATTCAGGATACAAATAAACATGAGAAAAATCACAGAAACCTTTAACTTTATTTTTACTTAGCCTGTCCCCATTCGTGCTTTTCAGGCACCTGGATGTATCAGCACTAGTTATCTACAGTTCAAATGCTTTTTTCCTGAAAATAAAACAAGAGAATAGTTCCCCATGGGGTAACTCAGCACATCATTCTGTGTTCCTCTTGGAGTAGAGAGTAGTCAGGTAATAAAATGGGAACAAGTGAAAAAAATAGATTTTTTAAATGAAGTTACAGACTGGATTCTTCTTTAAATCATGAATTTAATTATTTATTACTTATCTGACATAGGAAGCTCTCTGTAACACAACATGTGAATTAAAATATAAGTTGTATCAGGCAGGCCTTTTCCCCTTTTCAAAATATTTGCATTCACAGATGGGACTTGTGCAAAGACATTTTCATATCTTGAGTAGCTGCAACTGTTCATCTTGATTGTTTTCCTGCAACAAAAATAGTGACTGCAAAATCCCAAACCCCTTATTTCTTGATTTAATACTCTCGGCTGTTCTTCTTGATCTTTTGTTCTTTCAGCAGCATGCAGGACTGAGACTAATAGCAATGTCTCAACTCAGATGGTAGTAATCTTCTTCCACTGCTGTTTAGTTTCATATCTACTGAACAAATGCCAAGGGCACTGTAGTCTTAGCAGTGCTGTAATTTTACATGACCTTTCATGCCATGATGTCATACTTATTTAAGATATTACTTGCCTTTTATAATCCTGAAGGTTGATGCCTGTGTTCTGCACTGATAACTAAATCAATCTTTTTAGGGTTCCAAGAAAAACTGTCATTTAAATTGTGATGCTAGTGGCCAAAAAGTTAGATTTGCCTTGTATTTGGAAATGCCCAATGTGAACAGGGGCATGTGCATAGAACAGAAACATTCTGAGATGCTGATGGACCTCACAGAATGTCTGGAGGACTTACCTGGAAAACACTTGTCTCAAAGCATATGTGTTTACAGAGGTGGTTCAGAAATGTGTTCGATCACAATGCACCAAAACCTTGTTTTCTCATTAATTATTCACCTGTGAAAGCACTGGCAGCTTTGACTACTTCCAAGCATGGTTTGAAAGTATGGCTGGTCTGAATTAATCTGTTATTTTCTTTAGAGATAGTACCTTACAATGAGATATATTTACAAAAGACAGTGGTAAAGGTAAGTATATCTTTCTCTTCAGTTCTTGTTTGGTAACAATATCTGAAGAGGATAGAGGAAAAATATTTTCTACTTAGAAATTTCCCATTTTTAAATTTCTTGATATAACACTTGGAAGTCCCGGTTGTGACAGGCTTGCAAGTGTGACAAAGCATTGAAATAGATTACCTAGTGCAGATCTTAAATTTTCATCAATTAAGGATTTCAAGAACTGCTTAGGTAATCATCTCTTCAAAATGATATCTGTGTAGTGATATGTCTTGAGGTTTGGAGATAGACTAGGCAAACCCCTTCTGGTTCTATTTCCTATGATTTTACCAGTTGGTGTGCAGGATTCCCTGGGAAACAAAGGGACATTAAAGTACAATAAAATCAGACCAACAGAAGAGGGAAGTCTATGTTATGCTGAAGTCAGTGATGTTGTTGAGTTTGGCAAACCGTAGGGCTGATTTTTTTCTTAATAAGACTTTGTTTCATTTGTGCTCAGCTATTACTGTTTTTCACCCAGACTCCCTGAGGGAAAGAGCATGGAATTAAGGGGAGTAGGTGAAAACTGACTATTGCAACAATGATTCCTGAGTAATGTTTCCAAACTATATGCCTTATACTTCTTTATTTTGTTATAATACTGCAAATAGCATCTGTAAATGCTTGCCCCTGAGCAAGTGCCTAATTGTGCATACTGTGACAGAGCCAGGATCACCCTAGCATGTGCAGTCATTGTCTCTTGGAGCTCTTGCCAGAACAAGAGCAAGTTTTTCCCTCAAGCCTGGTGTTTTAACAACCATGGGATGAACTGGCAAAAAGAATGAGTCCCCTTCAGGGGGGACCTTCTGATCCCCCTCAGTTCCATGAGCATGGAAAAGATGAGAAACAATTGAGGTTGGTAAGTGTCGAGGTTTAGGTTCAATCCACCTACAACAGATGCTCTCTGTTAACCCCTATTCCCCCGCTCCCCCCTCCAATTAGAGGAAGAGAAAGAAGATGATGGAGAGAGACTTAACAGCCCCCTCCCTTCCCAAATGGAATGGGGAATGAGGGAGAGGCTTCCAGATTAGAAAAGACAATTAAAAGCATTTTAATGAAGAGAATGATAATAAAAGGAAATTTATACAAAACCAGTGTCAAACCCAGCCTCACCCTGATGGCAATTACATCACCGTCACCACTGAGGCTGTAGTAGACACTGGCAAAGTCCCAGACTGGGCTCAGCAGCTGACGTGAACCAGGTTCAGGAACGCATGAACCAGGATCAAAGGCAGGACTGAGAAGAAAGAAGGCTGAAGGGAAGGGTCCACTGAAGGGAAAAGGAAGGCCCCAAAAAGAAGAGGATCTGGGCATTCAGGTCAAGATCCTTGTGATCCCTCAGCTTTATACTGAATATGAGGTATATGGGATGGAATACCTAATAGGTCACTTTAGGGTCACCTGTCCTGACCACTCCTCCCCACAGGTGCGCTCTTTTGCTTTCTGCACCCCCTGATGTGGTACACAAGAGTTACCAGTGACCTTGGTCTGCAGACCAATCCTTGGTAGTAACTCTAAACATTGAGTGTTAGCACTTCTAGAAGCAGACACTGTCTGCGAAAACATGCTGTTAGTTAGCAGAGACTCAGATGAAAAATAAAATCACTGAACAGAATTGGTTTGGTTCTAACTCAAACCAGGACAGTAAGAAAAACCCACAAAGCAACCCATGCTTCAGGGCCCAAGACTGCATTAGGCAGGACAAGATTTAGCCAGTATCTTCTCCTGCAAACAATGATCCAGATGGCTAGTGAGACATCAAGTGAACTATCTCCTATCCCTGTTATCTCTGTAATGCTGAAGCAGATAGAAAGACCCACCACACAGTAATTTATTAAACAGAAGCAACAGATCTGTCTGTGCTTTGTACATGATATTATCTGAAATGACACAACTAAACTAGTCATATTTGGCAGATTACATCCTTGTTAGAGGAGACAGAAATCAAAAGGTGAAAGGCTGTGTAAAAAGGCATTTTCAAGTTCCCTAAGTGCAGAAGAGAGATACAAAAGCTCGTAAACTGCCATGACAGTAAGTTTCATAATACTGCTTTTAGACATGCATTGGTTTCATTATTCTCTAACTCTGGGGTGAAGCAGATAGTTTTCCAAGACAAGCAATGATGGAAATCATACCCGAGAGTGAGGAAAAGCTAGCACAAGATCCATACACTGTCAAGAAATAGTGAAACTATGTTTCATTTTTACATTCTTGTCTTCATACAGAGATAACAGTAGAGAAACAACACTTCTTCCCCAGCTTCCAAACCATTTGATCCTGATCTTCTTTTCCAACCCTGGATTCAGGTCAAATTGCTGTGGCAGATTCATCATTGAGTTCAGTACACATTGAGGCTTTCCCAGGAATATCTGTCGTCATCTCTTCATCTTGCTATAAAGTTGCAGGCAATGTTTGAACCCATGGCTTTTTCTGGAAGTGCAAAAGGTGCAACTTATAAACAGCCTCTCCTTCCAGAGTGGGAGTTGACTGGAGCTGTAAAATACTAGTAATAATTAGGCCTCTATGGGTCTCCTGGCTAGATTACAACAGTTCATCATCATACAAATGTTTATAGTTAAAAATAAAGTAATCGGTGGTTTCTTACATCATTTTCACAAAAGCAGCTGACACCTCAATCACCAAATAAGATTGGCTCTGCCACAAAAGCTGGATTTCACTCAATACCAGAATTTCCCAGGCAGATGGAAAGCATTCAGTCAGCTCAACCTGAATATTCCTAGGTTGAATGTCCTGGGAATAACTGCCTCTTTCTGCTGCTATGTTTCTCAGGAAGCATAAGTGATTATTAATTTGTGAGGTAAAGGTAACTGTGAATCTCACATCCCCAAAATTAAATGTAACATTCACTATATCATTCTTGCTTTCCCATAGGAGGGAAAGAAAATTTGAAGTCAAAGAATGAGAGAGAAAGAGACAGAGAAAAGAGATGAAAAAGGAAGACTGGGGAGAAAAAAAATGAAGAAATGAATCAGTTGTCAAAATAAATACCTGTTTGATATTTTGGTTGCTAATGAGGGGAGGTGAGGTGTAAATTTCAAGCTATTGGTGAAGTGTTTTCAAATCTTTAAGAAGCGCTGCACCTGGTTATAAGAGTGATGGAGTCAGTCTTACAAAACATGGACAGAGCAAACCTGAGGTTCCTCCCCACTTTGCTCAGAGCTGACGTATTTTGAAGTCTCTCAGTAAATAACTTTCTTTCCATTCACCATGCACCTACTTAGAACAACAGGCTGCTGGGGTATGATGGCTTTTGCCATTACCTGATGATCACTATACTTCAAAGAACAGAAGCCGACATTTCTCATTTGAACTTTGAACTCTAACTTTTTCCTTTGAACTCTAACTAATTTAAGTGTAAATATTGGTTTTCTTCCTCCTTGATAAGCCATTTGCTTCAGTAGAGCTCTTTGCACTCTTTCTCATGTTGCCTTTCCTACCTAGGAGCAAACAGGTCTGACATCAGAGTGGTTTGGATAGAAAATCAAAGCAGTGGGTCTTCAAGGATGCTCACTCAGGTACAAGCAATCCTTTTACTGTGTTGTAAAGCCTCTGTTTGACATAATCTGACACCTCCGCTGCACAATGACAGAGGTATGGAATGTGGTAGGCCTAGAGGGCAGCATCAAGGACTGAGACAGCTAGACTGAAACAGAACAAGTGATTTACGTACCCGTGCAGTTAAAATTAATAGGCATATAGAGTATGTAACAGAACAGTTTTCCCTGAAAAGCTTCAGGGGTTAATACAAGTACTGCTGGGTTGGCAGTGGATTGCCCCTGGAATAACATCCTTCCCTTTTCACTGAGTGTTTGCTCTGAAAACCCAAACCTTGCTGTTTGCTCTGTGCCTCCAGAAAAGCTTTGCAGTTTGCAGTGTTAAGTGGAAGTGACAAAGCAGGATGTTTTCTTTATGAGAAGGTACCCTGAGTACACAGCCCATCATCACTATTCAACTTTCAAAACAGGGGTGACATGGTGAGAGGGTGCCAGGAAAAGGTCTAGATGTTGTCATCATCATCTGTCCTGGCTCAGCAGCGGCAGAAGTGCCAGACAGACGTGACCCTTGGCAGGTAGCCTGGGTGACTCGTGTGGTAGTGAGGTGGTGGGGTTCTCCAGAGCTCTGAGAAGGCTCTAAAGGCAAGTGCAAGGAGCAGACAATTCCTACTCAGAAACATTCCCTCCCTTTAAAATTAAATATTTCATAATACACAGTAAGATTGATTTATTTTATTGTATCTTACACTTTTCTGCATTACAACTTCATTCCATTCAATGTTACTGACATTGCTGAATTATCTTCAAGTCAATAAGTAAAACAAGGTTTGATTTTGGACTCACAGGTCTAAAAAAGCAGGCTCTGCTTTAAAACAGCTCTACAGAGTAGACCCATTTTCTTACACTGCCAGCTACATGGCATATTCTCAGTAAGCAGCAAAAACATGTTACATGTGTTTTTACCTCTCAGTAGGCACAGAACCACAGGGGTTGGGGCAGAGTTTGCTGGAGCCTCTTCCATGACACTCCCCAACAATGCAGCTATTGCATTTTATTCACAAGGTCAAAGCCTTACCTCATTTAGATGCAAGCTATACTATTGAGAAACTAAAATTTAAGTAAGGGAAACTTATCCTACAGAATTTTTATTCCAGAACTATTACACGACCTTGCTTAAGGGGGACAACAGAGCTGACAGTTAAAACAGGTACTTTTTTTGAGGTTTGAGTATATGTGCTAAGGAATGAGAAAAAAATGTGGAATGCCAACTTGCTATTGGAGCAAATCTGGGCTCCTAAATTGCCTTGAAACAGTGAAGTATAAATAACATTAGTTCATTCCACCTAAATGTAACATGAGGATTTATTTTTATTATTTTATTATTTATTTATTCATTTTTATAAGATGGATTCAGAATGTAAATTCACTAGTCCTTTTTTCATCAGCATCACTGTGTGTATTTATCTGTTATATCTACCCATAGTAGACGGTGGAATCTGTGCCTGGATGATGCAAAAGTTAAAGCATTTATCCACCTTCCCTTGCTTTCCACATCCTTGATTATTACATAGGACTCATGAAGCACAATATTTGAGAAGTACTAGGCCTTGAGTTAATGGATATTCTTCATTAACAGATGGAAATAAACATTAGTAGAAAAAGATAGCTTATCTAAAATACAACATTATCCACATAATTTACAGTACCAGGAATTTAGGATCAGATTATCTCTGTAGATGCATATTGATAACAGTAGTTTGGTCAGCCACTCTGGGGAAAAGAGACAGAAACATAGCTATTTATCTCCCTGTTGGGAAGACTAAAGACAAAAATCTGCAAAACAAGGGCTCAGATTTGAATTCAAGGTCATATACTAAATGCTATGGAACAGCAAAATTGGTCACCTCTCCAGCATTAATCTAAGAGGTATCATGGGACTGGCATGCCAGGAAACATATGTTATTAAGAAATATGTTTTAAGTAAGTACTCAGTTTTAAAAATATGAATGTCAGCCCTCTCTCTCAAGGACAAGGATGATTTTAAAGATAACCTTAAATGCATGTCATGCATGTGCACTGGAAAAAAATAACAAAGACTGTGATTAACCTCTTAAAGGCTCTGCATTCTGAACATTTAAAAATATCCCAATAGCTCAGCTGTCTCCACAGATGTTTGCTTCCCCCCCCTCCCGTTTCCNNCCCCCCCCCCCCCCCCCATTTCCTGAGATGTTTCTTTCCCACAGAGGTGGACTAGGGACACAGCAGATGAAATCTCTCTCCTCCCTCACTCTAGCTAGAGCGCAGGACAGAGAATTCACTGGAGGCAGATTAACTTGAGAAGCTGTCAGAGCTGCTCACAGCAGACAGCAGCAGGAGGAAAAAAAGACTCCGCTTCTGGGGTCTGTTAATTATTAAAGTGCTTGCTAACAGGCTCACCTCCTTCATTGACTTGCTGTGAGCTGCTTGCACAAGCTGTGTGGGTTATGCTCTGCTGGAAGCATGTAGAAATTCAATAAGCTTACATACAAAATGGCCACCTAAGTGCAGAATAATAGTTAATTGTCCCAGCTTGTGTCACATTTCACAGAAAATAGGGAGTGGCACATTTTTAATGTCAAGATCTCTGTGCTTTGCTGAACTTATCATATCTGATGAACTGAAGGCACCCAGGGAGCCTGTTTCAACACAGGATCTGTCTTAATTTAGTCTGTCTTAATTCAGTCCAGATTCTGAACTTTATTTTTCCTCTTTTTGTGACCTACACATTTAACCAGTTATTATCATTAAAATAAAACTAGTACAAATACAACGGGAATATGCATTAGCATCTAAAACTTCATTTGTATTATGAAAATGATATAAGAGTCCAGCTACTTGGACCCCCTGAAATACATGTGCAGTCACTGCTGTTTTCCTCCAGTTAATAACGCAGCTGAGAGTAATATTTTGTTCTATGAAAGACCTGGTGTAATGAAGATGACATTTCATATACTGCTTGCAGGTGAGGACACTACTGAAGATTGGTGAAGATTTTTAATTACTTTGAATTACTGAAGTTTTACTGAAAAGGGGAGCAAAACCAGTCTTCTAATGACTCAGCTACAACAGCTACTTTGTTTTGTTGTTAAAGAAAAATACTTTTTCAACTTAATGAAATCAACTCATTCCAAAAATAACAAAAATTGCTTACACCAATCTCCATCTAAGAATGAGCTATTCCTGCAAACCAGTCTGGATTATAACACTGTCAGGAGTAATGATTTTTCTACCTGTAAACTCTTTACATATTCTCTTTAAGGAGTATTTAATATTTTTATGCTGTAATTTCCCTCTTCCAAATATATATATATAGCTAGCAATTCATACATGTGCTAGGAAGATGCATAGTGTTTCAACAGGATTCATGAGCTTGATTATCAAGTATATGTCTATTTCACAGGTCAAGTGCATCAGATAATTTATTTTATTTTGCAATATGACAGAACACTTGAGAAAACCTACTTTATTTTGCAGCAACTTTTCTTTGAAATGTGTTAGATATCAGCAAGCAAAGGGAAGAGAGTTATACCAGAGCAGAGCTCTAGTCCTTACTCCTCTGACAGTCAGCTTGGATCAGTGACTTTCTGAAACAAGGGCTGTCTCTGACCCGTTTATATAGTGCTGTAGACAAAGGAACTCTGCTCTCTGGAATAGGCCCCAAAGAGTCATATTAATACAGCCAGTAGTAAGTTACCATGGTGTGGCATTACTACACCATGGTATTTTCCATTCTAAAGATAAATATTTCGAATGGTGTGCAGGTTTAACTAAGTGGAGCATTGCCCCACAGCTGATTTACTGGAGAGTATTGTGTTAGAATAAATGGTGTAGGAATACAAGTTTTAGAGTCAAGTTGTTTTTGTGTGCTGTGTGGAACAAAACAGTGCTACTATCAGCTACACAAACATATCTGTGTAACTCTGTCTGTTTTCCAAATAGCTCATTACTAAAGAATCGTACTGCATGCATGTATTTATTTTTAAAGGTTAATATTTTTCTACTTTCTTCTACCATTTTCTTTCCACAGTTTTCTTTGGTTTCTCAGATTGTTTGTTGATGTCATAGTAATTTAATGAAGAAATGTCTGTTATGCCCTCTGCATATTGCATTGCATTGCATGTAACACCTCCTCTTTACACTATGTCAAAATGACCTTTACTTCTCCATCATGGGGACTGAAGTGAAAGGGAAATTATCTGGTAATGAAACTTGTGGTTTTGTCTGTGTTACTGTATTCCTCTCACAATCCCCAAGCCTGATCTATATTGCAAAATTTGTAACTGGGGAGAATCCATACATGGCAATACGAACTAGACAAAAGGATGTTTCTGCCTTTGAAACAACACTTTACTGCCCAAGATGTGCTTGCTCCTGGTGTGTGCAATGCTAAAAGATACACAGTTGTCTGTGTCCACTGCAGTGTGTCTCTCAGCAATCCTTCATCCTGTCTCACACCACTGATCATTCTTGAAACAGTGACAACGTGCCTGTCTTTTTCACCTTGAAGTGCTGGGGCCTGGGCTGTGGGCCCAGAATGGAATTGATCTATGGATGAGTCACAACCTAGCAACATGTTTTGTTCCCCAAGTGGTTTTAGGCCCCAGAGGCAGAACCTGGCCCACCTGTGTGAGGCCCTACCTTCCCCCAGATGATCGTGGTTGGAATGGTGGGCAAGGCTAGAGATATATCAACCAGGAACTGAATCAGTTTGAGAGAAGCAACAGGAGAGGCTGATCAGTTTGAGGAAAGTTCCTGAGGAAGAGAGTTCCTGTAACATGAAGAATAAAAGGTAAACAAATGAAGACTAAAAGATGAAGAGGAATGTAGATGTTTGTCCTGAGTGTAGAAATGAAGACTAAAAGATGAAGGTATGCTGAGGAAATGTTGCTGAGTTTGATGTGGGCCGGAAGAAGCAGAGAATTAGCAGCACAAAATTGGCATAGTTAGCAGGATTGTTTGAAGAAGGAGAGATAGCAAAACACACCTTTAAAATCTCTCTTTACTTTCTAGTTGTGTTTGTAAACATAAAACTCTGATTTCACATTAAAAGAGACAATCACTTAATATTCTGCTCTTGCCTGATCTACCCACAGAGAAACTCCTGGATATTTGTGTGGCTGTGCGAAGAGTCCAATGATCTGATAGCCAAGTTATGGGGCTAGCAGAGAAATGGGAGCAGAACAAGGGATAGAAAGCAGCAGTTGCTAAAACAAGAATTGTGCAGCAGGCTGGCTGTAGAGCAAGTCTCTAAGGCAGATGTGAAGCTATTCTCAAGAGATATTTGCTTTATGACAGACTGCATAGCAAGCATGCATTCCAGGAGTGATGGGAAATGCACCTTTTTCTTGCTCTTTTCTATGGATATCTCATAAGCACTTAATTAAGTACTCTCCCTGTGTGAAGTGTGATGCCAAGGAAATGCAATCAATATTTCCAATAACAATTGAGTTCACAGGAACCAAGATGAGAGAAGCAGGGAAAGGAATGTAGGGGAAAATTCCATTAATTTCTTCCATACATTTCCTGATGCATGTGTTTTTAATTCACGTCAGCATTCCAACCCTTCCATTTTATTTGAAAGTGTTGCCTTTACATTTAGCCACAGAGCAAAAGAATAGGGGATTCTAAAGTAGGCACTTTATCTTAAAAAAATCACAGAATCACAGAACATTAGGGGTTGGAAGGGACCTTGAAAGATCATCTAGTCCAACCCCACTGCTAGAGCAGGATCATCTAGATCAGGTCATACAGGAATGTGTTCAGGTAGGTTCTGAATGTCTCCAGAGAAGGACACTCCACAACCTCTCTGGGCAGCCTGTTCCAGTGCTCTGTCACCCTCACTGTGAAAAAGTTTTTCCTTATGTTTACTTGAAACCTCCTATGCTCCAGCTTGTACCCATTGCCCCTTGTCCTATCACTGGATGTGACTGAGAAAAGTCTGGATCCATCCTCCTGACACTTGCCTTTTACATATTTATAGACATTAATGAGGTCACTCCTCAGTCTCCTTTTCTCCAGGCTAAAGAGACCCAGCTCCCTCAGCCTTTCCTCAAAAGGGAGATGTTCCACTCCCTTCATCATCTTAGTGTCTCTGCACTGGACTCTCTCCAGGAGCATCCTGTGTTTTTTGAATTGAGGCACCCAGAACTGGATACAGTACTCTGGGTGGGGCCTCACCAGTGCAGAGTAGAGGGGGGCAATAACCTCCCTCGACCTGCTGGCCACGTTCTTCTTTATGCATGCCATTGGCCCTCCTGGCCATGAGGGCACACATTAGTAATGAAATAAAATAAGATCAGGGCTATGTGGATTTGATCTACCACAAAAGACCGATATCCCAGAAGTCGGTTACGTTGCTAAGACAGAGCAATAAAAGTACCTTTACAATATACTCTACCTCTTAGGGGAGCATAATTCATGCAGGTAGATGAACTCCTGTGTGGAATAGTGATTCCCTTGCTTCCTCTACTTTTTTTCCTTTATAAGGACCTTTATAAAGACCTTTCCTTTGTAAAGACCATGTCCCATTCACAACTGAATCTTCTCAGACAGGCTGAGGGGGGGGCGTTCTCATCCTAGACCTAAGCCAAACAAACCCAGACCCATTGTGCCTTTATCAGTGAAGGCAAGGAAAGCTCTTACCACACACAGATATAAACCAATCTTTATTTGGCTCCAGAAATGCAACCAGTAAAATATTTTCTTAAATCACAGCAAATTATTTTTATTCCTACTCAAATGTTAGTACAGTGCTAAAATATATTTTCTGTGTTATTTTGGTTTTGTTTGTTTTTTTTTTCAAATAATTCTGGCTCAGTAGCAACATTTTTACTATATGCTTTTTCATAGATTTAGCGTACTTAAGGTATTCATACTGACTCACAAAGGATGGTTGTGTATAACTCCTTATTTTAATTTCATAATTTTGTAAGTTAAAATGTTAGTGCATTTGCTGTCCTGCTCCTTCAAGAGTCCAGTGCTTTCCTGTTTGAGGTCCATGGCAGTGCACACTAGAGTCTATGGGGCCTTGCTTTGAAGGGCCGTAGCCAGGGGCACACTCGTTGCAGCATGTGGCAATGGCAAAGACATATGAATGGTTCTTCTACTGAACAGTGCTCTATAACATCAAAATACCAATCAAAGTGAATCATTTCCCATTTTCAAAAAGGGAAAGAAGAAAGAACCAGGGAACTATAGGCCAGTCAATCTCACCTCCATGCCCGGTAAGAAAATGGAGCAGATCACAGAATCACGGAATGTTAGGGATTGTAAGGGACCTCGAAAGATCACCTAGTCCAATCCCCCCGCCGGAGCAGGATCACCTAGATCAAGTTGCATAGGAACATGTCCAGGCAGGCTTTAAACATCTCCAGAGAAGGAGACTCCACAACCTCCCTGAGCAGCCTGTTCCAGTGCTCTGTCACCCTCACCGGGAAGAAGTTTCTTCTCATATTTATGTGGAACCTCCTATGTTCCAGCTTACACCTGTTGCCCCTTGTCCTATCATTGGATGTCACTGAGAAGAGCCTGGCTCCATCCTCATGACACTCACCCTTAACATATTTATAAACATTAAAAAGGTCACCCCTCAGTCTCCTTTTTTCCAAGCTAAAGAGACCCAGCTCCCTCAGCCTTTCCTCATAAGGGAGATGTTCCACTCCCTT
>VYZX01032504.1:8066-25314 GCA_013401335.1 Brachypteracias leptosomus
TAAACCACAAAGTTCTGAAAACTGTTTTGGAAAACATGGTTATATATATGTATACATACATGTATATGTATACATATATGTATACATACACGTATATGTATACACATATATGGCATTCACACTCAGAAGAAGCTAAAAAGTCTATTAAGCATCCTAAATTTTAATCAAGCCATTATTTTTCATAACTATGTGCAGACTCTAAAAAGCCAGATTTTTATCTAGCTGGCAATTGAAGGGTCCAGCACTTGTCTTAGGTTGTGATTAACTATGAATCATGTTAATTATGGCTATCCTCAAATTTATTAAGTGCACAGAAAAGAGCTGTAAATTTTGTTTCTAAAAATACCTCGCGCAGGCTCTGCTGTGGGTTGTTGACCTGAGGAAATGCTTTTTAAAATGCTGTATAGTTATTGTTTTTTGAGATTATTCTGCTTTTTGAAGCTAAGACAGATGTACAAAAAAGATGCAGTTTTTATTTTGTATTGGCAGCTTCCAAATATTTAGTATCTATTTCCAAGAGCTGCAATTAGTAAAGCATCCATGGTACTGAAATCCACACATCCCACAAGCTAATTATATTTGCAAGGTCAGATTGAATACATATTTTCAGAAAAATAAAGGGTTATATAAATGTGTCTTCTACTTGGCTGTTATATCACAGTTTGTTGATCTGGAGTATAATGTGTACAATTCACAAATTTGTCTGATAACAGAAAGTGGTGTGTGATTGTGTTTATTTTACTAACCAGTATATTCACAGCAATCACTTCCAAATATCTCTCCAGTAAAGATGTGTTAATTACAAAACAGACAAGGTCTTCTATTATATTAAAGCTACTAACAAGAAGACAGCAGGAATCACACATGTAAATAGCATCATCAACCCCTATTTTAGTCCTCTGTTTTGATCTGTGAGTTGCGCATAGACCAAAGGTGCTATTAAAGACTCAGTATATGAAATAGGCAGCATTATATGAACAAAATTTATTCAACAAGAAAACAGACCTTTAACATGAATTTAACAAGCCCGAGAAATTATAAACTCTCATATGCTGCAGATTCATGCAGTGATAATAAACAAAAAAGAAAAGTAAGAGGTTTCCCTAAGCTAGCCAAACTGCTAATGGTTTCGTTATAAGCTGTCTGCTGGTGAAGTGACCTCTGCAAAGTCTGAAGGCACTTGGAGTAGGGAAAATTAAATGGTCAGAGTGGTGAAAGAGTTGCAGTGTGGAAGAGCAGTTAGGAAAAAAAATTCTACCTTCATATCTCTGCAAAATATCCCAGTGGCACAGACTTGTGTTTAACTTTAAATCTCTAGAAAAAGGGAATTTTGCATGAAGCTCGGAAACTAGTTTTTACTAAAACAGTGGGTGCTGCATTAGGGAATTTAAGCCAAGCTTAAAATTTTGTGATGAGCAATACTGACTTCTCACAACAAAAATCTACGTAACTAAGCGGGGGTTTGTGCTGCTTTTAATTACTCCTTGGAGGTTCTTTGCTGAAAATACTGTCTCTAAAGTTTCCATCATAGAATCTGGAGTGACCATGTCGCTGTCATCTGATTGTACTTCAAAATACTCCAACACAGAGAGGAGACTTCGGCTTGTACACACCTCCAAGTGCTCACTGGGGCTTTTCTCTTGAATCTTACTGTGCCATAATTAACACCTGCTTCACCCATTGCTCATTAGTACACTGGACATTAATGAGTCTATTTATTTTGATGTAATCGTCTAAAGGAAGGGCTGATTTGTCCTCACTCTGGGGAAAAAGATGTGAGTACATAGGATTTATTGTGGTGTTTGTTTTTATTGCGTATTAGGTCTAAATTTAGCCTCCAGGTTGTTGAGCATCTTAGTTTCTTTAAGATGGTTGCTATAGTGATAGCAGCAAATTCCTTTAATCTTGATGTAGTTAAAGTATTTAGCTACCATTGGTCGTCACAATGCAACTGAGATGAGGAATATCCTTCACAGGCACACTTCTTGTACCCCTCTGAGATGATAAAATGGGAATTTGATCCCTTTTTAAGGCTTAATGTTTGTGATTTTAATATTTTGTAGTGCTTTGTTAGATTGATATTTGTTCAACTTAGGAAATAGGTATGTTTCATTCCTTCAGGAGGACAGAGACTGAACAGTCCTTCCCCACCTGGAACACCACAAATTTCTTCTGGTCAGCATTAAAATGCTAGAGTAATATTCACTATCACTCCAAAATATTTTCCCAGCTAGATCTCATATTTTAATGTGAAATTTATCCAAGCATAACCTTGAGAACACCAACTGAAATGTTGAATTTATGACCAAAATCAAGTTTCATCAGTTGTTTCTTTTAGATTTCCTTTTTATTTTCCATGACTCAAGTCCCAGAGAAAATCCATGCTGGACAACTCCATCCATTCTGGGATAAGCCCAACATTGTCTAGTGAAGTTCTCAATTACACTCTAATTTTAATAAATCTAGAAGCTTTGTCATTAGCAAGTTATAAAGCGGCTCCTTGCAATTATAGTATAGTGCCAAGTTCCTGTTTCTTGCTCCTTGGGGTGAATTTTTACTTGCTTGTTTTTCCCCCCCTTATCTGGATAGTCTCTGGAGAACCTGTGATATGGAATCTTTTTGCTTTACTTTTTAATTTATGCTGCCTGTTTGTTATGGTTGGGCATTCCCAGGTGTTCATAAATTAAAGCATCTGGTTAAGATGGAACACAGAGATCTAGACAAAAGCTTGTCACAAGTGTTTTGAGGGAGAGAAAAATCTGATAGTGATAAAAAAAGGGAAAAAATACAATGATTTTCTATGATACCATAAAGAATATATAGAAACTATTTCAGATCTTTTAAAAAAATATCAAAAATAATTCCTTTTTTGTAGCATTAGTCTCAGATGACATGCATCTGCTGCATATTAAATCTGAATTGTGGTTTGGTTTTATTATTGTTTAGGAAAAAAGTCAGTTAACTCACTTTAGTTGGGACACAACAATTTTAATAAAGCAGAGGATTTTTTTGGGAACATTTTTTGCATGCAGTTTTAAGACATGACATGTAGGTGGGTCTGGCCACTCATTTGAGACTGAGTCACTCAAGATGACTGGAAAAGTGTGGTCTTGGAAGTAAATACAACAGGTACTGGGCTCTTTTAGTTTACATTTAACAAATTAAGCAATTAGTACTTTCCAATTTGTTTTATTTTCACATGAATCAACATTGAAACTCACATGAATCAACATTGGACTCTTAAGTTATATATATATATTTAGTTATTCATATTTGTGTAAATGGAGGGGGAAATGCTGGAACAAGGTGGGAGACTCAATATTACTTTCTCTTCAGCCTTGATTTCAGAAGAGATTTTGTTCAGGTTTAACTCCTCCAAATATCAAACCAGCCATATAAATGCATCTCTTGTTGTCCAGCTCATACTATGGAGAGGGAGAGAATAGAAATAATTGTGGAACAGCTCTTGGAAGGGAATGTGAGCTATTTCTTTAAAGAATTAGAATAGCTCTTCAAACATAGGCAGGCAAGATGTCTGCAGAGTCTGCCTGGGACTGTTCTGGTGGACCTACAGGGCTGTGCATGTGCTGGTCCAGCTAAGACTGGGGTCTAGATGAGAAATGTAATTGCAAGGTCAGGAATCTGCAGTGGGCAGTGCCCCGTGAGGGTGGGTGTGAGTGAGTTGTTGGTACGTCCTCAGTTGTGCTTCAGCTCCCTGTTGGATGGGGATGTGGGGTTTATTCTCTGGGGCCATGAAATCCCCTTTCCAAAGATCCTCACAGGCAAATTCAGCCCAGGACAGAATAAAAACCAGTGATGGTTTGAGTTTATTTGCAATGAAATAGCACCGAACACTACCCAGCGTGTACCTTTAAATCATAAATGACCTTGGTTTTCTTTTACTCTCTTTTTTCCTCCCGAGCATGACACTGACAAGGACTTTTTAATCCATCAGGCAGTTTATAGACCCTTTCGTAGTCACAAGAAGCAAAAAGCATCTGACTAGAAGGGAATACATGGGGCAAGTTCCTTGCTGGCTATAATTTTGTTGTCATTTCAAGTATTGTGGTAGTATAATTGATGTGACAGGGCTGGGCTTTAGACTGGGTCCCTTAGCTTGTGCTCACTTTCAGTTTTAGTCTCTCTGTCACTCATTTGGATTGGATAAGATTTAGGTGACAAACATATGCATACCTTTGAAGCTTAGAGTAAGCATACATACAAATTCAACATTATATGATGATATCAGATATAGATAGATATAGATATATAAAACCCCTACAGCTCCATGGAAAAGGTAATAATTGGTGTCACCTTCCAATACAATTTAGTGTAGTGTGCTGATAGCATAGCCAGCAGGAGGCTCTTTTTTATTAATATTATAATTAAATGATTTCCTGGATAAAGGCCAAACCCAGATGAGAGTTGATTGTGCCTTGTCCACTGTTGCTTTGCACTATTAGTTGCGTTTTCTAAAAAGAATTGACTTGACATCTTGTTTTTACAGGTTGTTATTGATGCCTTCAGATTGATCAATGCTAATATGATGGTCTTGGGACATGAACCAAGACAAACAACTTCAAATCTGGGTCACTTAAACAAGCCATCTATCCAGGTAAACCCGGGGTTGGTAGTCCTGTAAATTGCTGAATAAACCTTCACATTTTGGGGAAAGGTACCTAAAAACCCGTAAGCTACAAATTGTTTCTTGTTCTCCCTATAGCAGTTTTCTGCATGCATTTATCATTGGGGCAATTCATCAGTAGAGTTTCATGAAGGGTTTAAAATTGAACCCTAAATTATCTACCTAAGTGTGAATGCATAAGGTTAAAGTGCAGATCTATGGAAATGCAAACTTTTGGAAGTGACAATTGATGTCATAGTATGTGATGCAAGAAATGTTCTGTTTTCAGTACTGGGATTTAAAAAAACACAGCTTATTAAGGTCTTAGCTTTCCTAAATTACTCTGAAGCATATTATGTAAAGTTCCCTCTTCATTAATAATATTGGTTTTCTACTTATATAGATTCTTGCTTAATATGCAATCTAGATTTAACCTTGTATTGTGTCTTAAATAATTAATCTGATATTTATATAATGCCAAAAGTTGCTGTGAAAATGGTGGAATGGGATATTCAGTGGATAAATAGGATGTGTATAGAAGGGGGTTAAACTGTCCTGTTTCTTTTATGTTGTCTTATTTCTTTGCAAGCACTTATGAAACTTGAATATTCAAGGTTTGATTTATGAAGTGAACATTCAAGGTTTGATTTCTGAAGTTGACTTTCACTAGGAAGACAAAAAATGTTAGTCTTCAATGAAGCAAACCTTTATTTCAAGAAACAGCTTCTGTCCTGAAACAAGTATCCCCTGGAGTGATTAATGCTTTTATCTGTGTCATTTTTCTGCCTCAATGTTTTCCTTTCTTCTCTCCAGAAAACTTTTTTCCTTTAGTGTGTGTTCTAAAAGACACAAGTACTTGCAACCCTGAAGCCTAATTCCTGCTCTTTTGAATAATAATAATGTAATATTTGTGAGATAAACATCCAAGGAAAAGACCATACACTAGTCCTAGTAGAAGTGAAATAAAGGTTAAACTTCTGCTGCAAGAGCCTCCTTTGGGGGTTATTTACTATCAAAAAATCAGTTGTTTTTTATTACTAATTCCTTGAAACTCTCCTATTTATAAACTTCTAGCCCCCAAAACCAGACAATTAAAGAGTGTCTGCTTCAGGAGGTTGCTGTGTTTTAATTTTGATTTTTGAATTGGTAAATACTGCAAACTCTAATGGGTATGAAATAAGCAGCTGATAGTTCTGATGGGATACAGACAAGCCTGTGCTTGCACGTTTCAGGTGCTTTCTGACTGGGTTCTGCTGGACCATGTGTAATGAGCTCCCTTGTAAACCCCTGTAGTATTGTTCCACTTCATTAGTTCAAGATCACTGCCACTACAACGTGGCACATTTTGGCCATGGGAGTTTGGGGGTTCTGTTGTTAGGGTGGATATTTTGTTTGTGTTGGGTTTTGCCAACTGGTTTTGTCACTGTTAAGCTAAAAATCATGATTTAACATGATACTCAGTTCTCAAAACTTAAGGGCTCTTGCAATATTTTGCTTTTCTTCTATAGCCTTAAATAAAATTCTGACCTACTCAAGGTCAGCAGCAAACTTAACATTGATTTTGGCTGGGATTTTAAGGCATTCCTTAAAATCTCAGGAATAATAATAGCACATAGCTTGGTTTTTCCTGTGTTTTTTTTTTTTACTTTTTCCTTGTACATCTAATTTGTAAGGTTCATTGGAACAATGGCTTCCATTTGAGAAAAAAACCATGAAGACCAAGCTTTGCTTTAAAGTGCTTTATGGGGTTTAATTTAACTTGTTACAGTGGCTAAACTGCAACTCCTGTTGAAGTGGAAAAGTTCTTTACCTTTTACATTTGTCCACTCTTTTAAAGAGTGATTTTGAAAGAGGAGAGGAAAGAAAAGATAGTGGGTGTAGGCAAAGATGTTTGTCAAGTTTTAGGAGCCTTAGAAAATTCCCTGAATATATACAAATTAAACTCAAACACCAGAAACTTATTGCTAATATTTTCAGCCATAAACTACTTTGATAAAACCTGTATTTCACAATTTGAATTGCAGTAAGTGGCACAAGTAATAGTTATCTGTAACTGCTGGTTCTGGGAAATGTAACCAAGTAGTTTTGTGGCTTTGTATATGTTTGCAAAAGAAATCTGTTTAAAATGTATGGATGGGAACATTTTCAGCTTTCATCCAGATACTTTTGGAATGGTGAAATATTAAGTTGCATAAGATGCAAATACACGTTCATTCTGTATAGCTCTAAAGAATATATTTAAACAGAAATAGGTGGAATGATTGAAACATAAGAAATATCACTAATTCTGTGTATTTTATGTACGGAGTATCATCTCATTCCTAACTGTACACTTCATTTTATTTGAAAAATAGGCAATTTTGGTTGTGATGAGGATTTATCATAACATTTTCTTAACCTCCCTCATCCCCAAATATTAATTCAACTCACCTTTAAGTCATAAACGTAAAAAAAAATTGTAATGCACATGAGCAAAATAGGAAATACACGTATATAGGTGTCACTTAATCTCAAATCAATCAGATTGTGATGTACAAGTTTAAAGGCATAATTACAATGAGAGAGGTTGCTTTTCATTTAAAATTTAAAAAAGAAAATTAGCTTTAATATCCAAGGTTAATTTGATGCACATAGTCTAATACCTGGTGTGTTTAATCACAGCCTCAGCTACTCTTTATTGGAGAGTGAACTGGGGAATGCTGGCAGTGGTTATAAATAAGTAGACAGCCACCAATCTTTTGTTTGTAGCAGAGCTTTATATTTCAAAAAGTGATAAGTGAATTTATTGAGAGAGGAAGGATTTGAGGGAAATATGTTTGTGCATATGTATCGGTCAAATGTTTGCAGGCAGTTACCACTTTTCCTTATAATTGTTGTTACTGTGTGAAAAAATCTGGTTTAGAAACAGTATAACTGTCAGCTAATGAATACTGAAAGAGATAGAAACAGGTATGTTTACTTGGTACCTCCTTACAGTCTCTGGGTCTGTTTCCTTGTGGTTTTTCTTTGATTTAAGTGATGTTTGAAGATGGCTGTATTGAAACAAACTCTTCCCTTCCAGTGTTTCTTCATTTCAGTGGTGGGTAGTTCTTATGCAAACTCTTCCCTGAATTTTACAGGCACTAATTCATGGACTAAACAGACATTACTATTCCATCACCATCAACTACAGGAAGAATGAACTAGAACAGAAGGTAATTGGTTTAGCTTTTATTCAGGGGACAAAGAACACTATACAGACTGTTTAAGATTTGTGGCAATATTCTGATTTCAACTTCCAGTAGTTGTTTTAACTCTCATGGGGTAGATGAATTCTCTTTCAGAAGGCACTTAGGGGTGTGGTCATGGTGCTGAAACCTTCCAAAACCACATTCTAGTGTTCATATGAATAGTCTGACACGATAGCTCACCTGACCTTTTAAATAAATATAGTTAGGCTATAACTTTTCTTTTAATTCTCAATATATCAGACAATATATATCAGACAACATTTTTGTCCACATGTTTTATGGAAAGTTCTCGTGCTGTTCTTTGCACAAGAAACTTTGCACAGAACTGTGAAGTTTTCAGTGAGGAAACTGAAATACATGGTAGCTGCCTTAGGTTTCACAGGCTGGAATTCCAGGAGCTAGAAGACCATGTTTTCCAAAACTGAATTGTATAACCAAGGTTATAATAAACCATAATTTTTTAAACTATAATCACTTTGATAGAGGGTGCTTCTGGTTGGTCTGAACCTTCCTGACACCTCACTGAATGTCAGCAAGTAGTGATGTCCTGCATTTACAGAAAAAATATTGTTCAGTTACAGACAACAAATCTTGTGAGCTACTTTTCACAGAATCACAGAACAGTTGGAGTGGGAAGGGCCCTCTGGAGATCATCTCATCCAACCCCCCTGCTCCAGCAGGTCACCCAGAGCAGGTTGCCCAGGACCACATCCAGGCAGGTTTTGAGTATCTCCAGAGATGGCCTCATCCTCTTGCCCCCCCCAGCTTTTAGGTATTGATCAAATCCCCTCTCAGGCTTCTCTTTTCCAGCTCAACAGCCCCAGGGCTCTCAGCCTTTCCTCATAAGAGAAACACTCCAGACTCTTAATCATCTTCCTAGTCCATTGTATCAAACTGCCTCAGCAACAAGTAAAATCTAACTTTGTGGTCTCAATCAGGAAGAAAAGAAACCGGCTCATTTATCATCTACAGAATTCTTGCAAGGCACATTGTATCCTGTGGATGTTTGGGGCCTTGTTAGGGTTATAAACTGGTCTCAGATTTGGAGTTTAAGGTGAAATGGTCAGAATATTTCTCTCACTTAATTTTGACTCTTCTAGAGGGCTATAAGTAATCAAAGACTCCAGTTTTGAGTAGTGGAAGAATATGCATGCACATCAGGGAGTTTAAAAGAATTTGTGAAAGGCATAACTCTTTTTAGGATGGTATCAGGCTTTAAAGACCTTCCTGTTACTGGGAAGAATAACTGATTCCCCAAACCCAGCTCTCAGGAAAGGTCTGTGAAGCTTCCAGGGGTTGTTTCTGTTCAAATACAACAGTGTGGCCAGTCCAGTCTTTTCTCAAGTTCCAAGTGTGTTTAGATGTCTTTAAATAGATAATTTATTACCTTGCTAGTAGGAGAAGAATCTTGAGCAAGTCAGGGAAACTTTGATGGTGAGTCAGCAACAATCTCCACACATCTTATGAAAGACAGGATCATACATAGATCACCACCACCATGAGGGGGGGTTGAGGTGTCTCTCCATCTGTAGGAAGAAGAGTACATGCTTCATGTATTAGATAACCAGCCCACCACACCAAGCAGAGATTTAAAATCCAGCTAAACTGTCCAGATGCAGTTTGCCTGCAGCTCCTTCTAACAGTACCCAAGATCTTGCTCATACAAATTATGACACAAACCGTGAACTCAGTTCCTGTGTTCCAAAGCCAGGTTTCCTTTGAAGCTGTTAACAGCATGAAACAGGCACTTTTATTCAGGTGATATTCAGGTTTCTGGGTTCTCTAAGGTATCTGTAGTAATTTTTTGAAGATTGAAGGCAAACTGAAGCTATTTGTTGGAAGGGTCTTCCCTACAGTTCTCAAGTGTGCAGAAGAGCCACAAAACAGACTTTCATTATTCATCAAAATCAGGAAATTGCCTTTGTAGCTATTTCTTCCCTCTTTCAAGAATGACATCAGACTGTCAAGTAAAACATTTCAGGGATTTCTCATAGTCCCTGTGTTTGTCACCCTCAAAACTCTGCATCATGTTGTTTAGGGCTCTTGACTTTGTAGGACAATCACACAAGTCATCCTTTGCTTGCTTTTGAAGTTCACTTCACCACAACTGTGGCAGCTGCTTGCATCCATCCAGTTCAGGATAATCAGGGAAGTCTTAAATAATTACTTCATATGTTTAATCCAAGCACTTAAAATATTTTTCAGCTTCTTCAGAGGCCAGAAGCTTCACCCAATCCTTGTTTGCCACCTAAAATATTCACCTTTCTGTTTGCTCTCCTACAATGCAATTGTGCATCCTCAACCTACAGCAAAAATAACAAAAGAAAAACCCAAGTATTCCTGTCAGAGTAAATGTGACCCTGCTTTCCAGGCCTCATTTTCACATTTCGGGTTCAAGAAGTTTAATATTTAAAAATTTATACAAAATCTACTGTCTGCTCGAGCAGAATAGTTGATACTGTATTTCCTGCAGTTAAACATTGTAAGATCAGTATTTTCGTACATTCCTACTATTATAAATCGTTTTTCTGTCAAAGAGATCTTCATAGGATTAGGAATGTATTTTTCAGGAGTGCTCTAAAGAGGTTTTGTCTTGCAGATGTTGCTAAATTTGCATAAGAAGAGCTGGATGGAAGGTCTGACACTGCAGGACTACAGTGAGCACTGCAAGCTCAATGAGACCGTGGTGAAGGAGATGTTAGAATTAGCCAAGAACTACAACAAGGTATTCCTGGCCCATCAGGACAGTAAAACTCTAACTACACTTATGCAGGAATTTATTACTCATTTCAGAAGTAAGAAGTTGATTAGTCAGAATGATTTATAAAGGACTAGTCTAGAACGACTGTTGGATGGATTATTTTGGAGCTCTGTTTTCAACAAAGTTCCTTGGGATTTGGTTAAATTAGGCACAAATGTGGCTTTAATGGCCTCATGGAGACTGTTTTTATTAATCAACTCATGTTTCTATGTGAAGGGTCTTTGCCACTTTGTGCCTAAAACTGGCAAAGCATTTGATGACAGTGTTTGCTTTGCAGTGTGAATAATCACATTAATTCTGGATTTTTATTTAGTGAAGACAATGTAAGATTCCTGTGGACCAAAATAAGCAGTTGACTCTATTCTTCATTCCTTTGCTCAAGGACTCCTTGACCAGCATAGCAGAATAAAAGTGATTTCTCTGGATCATTCCAGTAGAGAGTATTTAGGACTCATTCTAGAGCCAAATTCAGTGTTCTTTTTAGGCTGTCAGTAGTGTAGGAAAGAGGAATCACAGTTATTTGTGCTGTTTTAATACTGGCACTTACACTTGGAAATATTTTTTATAAATACTAGATCTCAACAAGCACTCTGGAGTAGTAAGCATGTCAGTCATCCTTAACAAGTGCTATTTTGTTAACTTAAAAAACAAAATTCAATGTTACATTCACTGGTTAGTGGATTTACTTTATAAGAACACTGTTGGAAGGCAACAGAATATTATAAAAATGTATGAAAAGAAGTGATTTTAAACAGTAAATGTATTGAGATCAAACCTCCAGGAGTTGAAACAATGTAAGGCAGAACCAAAAATAACATTACCTGCTAGTTTCACTGTCTTCCCTTATCTTTAACTATTGATACCACTCAATTAAGATTTATTTTTTTTTACTTAAAAACAGTTTTGTGACTATCTGGCAATAAAACCATTCATGAGTATGTGCCTTGATCTTTTGCACTAACACTTAGTAATTAAAACCATGTTTGCTGAAAAGCTGAAGTACTTTCCTTTTGACTTTCTGAAATGTGTTGCTGTTTGATTTTCTTTTTTTTTCCTTAGAAAGAGAATTATATTCTGAGAATCTTGTGGCTTGGGGAAAAAGTAAATGAAATCTGAAACACTGACCTTTTCTGTGTTTCTTTCACAGGCTGTTGAAGAAGAAGATAAGATGACACCTGAACAGCTGGCAATAAAAAATGTTGGCAAGCAGGTGAGGTGTGATGAATTAGAGTGAGGTGGAATGATATGCTTCCTTCATTCTAAATATTAATTTTTTTTTTTACATGTGTAGGTGATTTTTACTTCTACGTGCAAGATATTCTTAACACTCCAAATAATGAATTTATTTTTATTGAAGGTTGTTGTGTAAGGAGCAAGGCTTTTGACTGTAGGGAATCAGCAGAATATCTCGAGTTGTGTTCTCTAGGTGTTTGTATTGCATGCTGAGCAAATAGCACAAAGTGGAAATTTGGTAGGTTTGGAGGTTTGGGGTTTTTTCCTTTTTTTCCCTTTTTCTTTTTCTTTTTTTTCTTTTTCTTTTTTTTCTTTTTCTTTTTTTTCTTTTTCTTTTTTTTCTTTTTCTTTTTTTTCTTTTTCTTTTTTTTCTTTTTCTTTTTTTTCTTTTTCTTTTTTTTCTTTTTCTTTTTTTTCTTTTTCTTTTTTTTCTTTTTCTTTTTTTTCTTTTTTCCTATTTTTTTCTCTTTTTTCTTTTTTTTCTATTTCTTTTTTTCCTTTTTCTCTTTTCTTTTCCTTTTTCTTTTTTTTCTTTTTCTTTCTTCTTCCTTTTTCTTTCTTTCTTCTTTTTTAAACTTCTTTCCAAGAAGAAGCAGAAAGATCTCCAGATTTGTCAGAGGGGCCAGAACTGCAAAAACCTCTAAAAAATAGTAATAATTTTTAATAGGTGGGAGTTTTTTATACCTGATCATGGCTAAAGAGCCAGCTCACCCCTGTCCTCAGTCACAAACAGGCTCAGTGCTGAGCTCCAGTAATCTTTGTACGGCTGTGGAGGGAAAACAGTTTAGGATTGAAGCAGAAAATACTCAATTCATTCTGTCCTTTTCCAATGTCAGTTATAATGTCTTTATAGAAGACAAAACTATTCCTACATTTGATTTCAGCATAAAGGTTGAGGAATGTGCTTTGGTGGGGGAGAGGGGAGCAAAACAAGCTTGTAAGAGGTGATGGTCAAATGCAAGAAGGGCAATGGAAACAAAAAATAGCTTTAAAAATATCTTAAAGAAGGGTAGGGAGCAGAACCAGTAGCTAGTGGAGAATTCTACCAGCAGCAGCAGAATTTCAAGGATTCTGGATTGCTCTTGTGTGTCAGCTTGTAGCAGCTATGTCATAACACGTCTGCACTATTGTGCAGTCACTCGTGTATTTCTGTAGCCTTCAGAACAATGGAGTTTGTGCACACCTACACACACACAAATATATCTGTAAAACCAAACATGCAAGAAGGGTTGTATTTTAAGGGTTATGATGTCATCCCAAACACAACTTGGGCTTCACTAGTTCTTTAAATCATTCTGCATACATGAAAAAAAATATTTTGATACAATTCTTTAAAAATTTTTTTTCTTAGTAAAATTAAGTTTTCTTTAAATTACAAAATGGTTCAGTTAAGTAATTTCCTTGTGGTTTTTTTAATGCAGCTTACATTGTACACAAATGGCTGCTCACAACAGGGATATTATGTTATTAGGTTGCATAATTTGCTAGGAACAGAGAGAATATTGGAGAACTGTGTGATCTTTGAAAATGAGTTAAGGACAACAGCTCACACAGATTTCCTAGTACACTTTTCTCTGCATTTATGGGTTCATTAGATTTTTGACAATACTTAAAAAAAAATTTAAATTCCCGCACATGATTGTGTGTAAAGAAATTAAAAGATGGAAGACAAAACCTCTACAATAATACTACAGTCAAGTTCAGAGATGTTTTTTTAAATATGCCTGATAATTTTTCAGTATTTGGAGATTAATTCCACTTGTGAAACTGGAGAAGTGCATGAGTATGGCTTTCAACCAGAAATAATCTTATTGTTCTAAGTAGGTGCCCACAAAAGCCCACATCAATTGAGTAATAGTGTGTGGGGATGTGTATTTTCAGCACACTGCTCAGGCTTAACATGCCATTTTCCAGAGCATCTGAACGTGGCATTGTGCATTTCTTCATGTATTTATACCTATTGAAAATGCTGATTTTCTTACCATCCACACAACCTTTCAAAGGCTGTGTTAGATTGTGCTGGAGTCTTTACAGGAGTAGGACACACAATCATACAAAGGTCTGAAAACAAATTATAATGTTCTCGTATTGCTCCATGTACAGAACTAAGATTAAAATATTGGCCTTGGTGAGATGTCTGGTAAATTCCACAGGTTGCACGTTGTCCTTCAAACCTCTTCAGATGCTGCAGAGAAATTTACTTCAACCCAATCCTCATCTGAGTGTGGACTAATCAAATAATGGAAATTCAGTCATTTGCCAGGTCTCGTTAGAAAGGGGAATTTAGGAGCCTTTCTGGCCTGTGTTCCTTAACTCACCATCATCCTCAATAGACCTGAAGTAGATGAAATCCTTCCAGATGCAATCTGATCACTTCTCTCATGGCATCCTTTGTGTTCCAGGACCCCAAACGTCACCTAGAGGAGCATGTGGATGTGCTGATGACCTCAAACATTGTCCAGTGTTTAGCTGCTATGTTGGACACGGTTGTATTTAAATAACCCATTTCCTCTTTGTGATGCTTTCTGTGTATATTTGTTTATTGTTTCCAGTGCTCACAAAACAGAGACTGTTGAGGCTCTATTTGATGAAACAGGGACATCTGACTTGGTTTGCAATACAAGTGCAGCACTATAACACCTTCCAGTCTCTAATTGGGCAGTTGCTTCAGTTTCTTTATGTCAGGGTCTTTACAGATTCCAAAGCATTCAAGAACACACCGTGGGCAAACACATATTAACGTTTTCATTTAATATTTGGGGGGAAGATCAGTAGCACATATATATTTTGATGGTTGCAACATAATAAAAATACATTTACAAACCTGTCTTAAGTTCTGGGAGGCCTTTTTTTGAGAAAGGAGGGGGGGAATTAACAGTGTAGGGAAAGTTGATTTCTACCCACTGAGATATTAGTTGCTAGGACAGCAAAAATTATCTAATGAAATTTGACTCCTGTTGATACTCTCATTAAGATGGGGGTTGGGGGGAGTAGCACTGAATTCTGAGGATATCTAAAATCTCCACTCCTGAAGATTCCCCTGCCAGCTCCATTTATTCAAACCCCAATATCCTCAGAAGACAATTGACCTTAAGGAAATGAATTCAGTTATGCTGTTAACTGAATCACACAACGCTCACAAGTGGTGTCATAAATAGCAATATTCTGAGAATAAACAGTAAAGTGCTGGAGGCTGTTCTAGGTTCTATGAGCCCTCCCTCCTGCCAAGGAGAACGTGCACGAGATGTCCATATATATAAATATATGGAAGGAGTCCTAAGTGGTGCATGACATTGAAAACCCCTGAGGGAGACTCAGGAAGGCAGGTGGGTTGGTTTTTAAGCAGGCAAAGCCAAATAAACTGGGTTTGGGGAGTGATTTTGGGTTTGGGGCAGGGGGCTAGTTGGGGTTGGGGGGATATTTTGGTTTTTAAGTATTAGGCTGATGTGATTCTTTTGTCTGGGCAGAAGTGTTCTCTTTCTGTGGCACTAGTTTGTTTACTGGGGTTTAAAAAATCGTGGTAGGCAAATATTTTGAAACCAGATGCACTATTTTGTGTTGAAGATGACTTTTTAAAATGCATTTGACTTCTTGCTTACATAGTAAAGAAATAGCCCATAAAATTGTCTTATTTTCCACTTTGTGCACAGTCATTTTCTGTCTGTTTATTACCATTCAAGGGTTTATTCTTTTGTTTGGAATTTATTTAGGCCTTTTAATTTATTTTAGAAGAACTCTCTCTCAAGGTATATTTAGCATGCACTTACTTGAGAGGGAAACATGCAGATTTTTGCAGCTGCCCTCCTTCTGGCCTTCCCTCTGCCCCCACAGTAGGCAGGAGAATATCAGATGAGGAAAATGGAGACTTACCAAACCACATTTGCCTGCGTCTGAAGTTAAATGGGAGTGCCTGCTGGCACTTCATGCTATAAAAACCTGCAGATCATGGAGGGAGGCTGGTTTGGGGTCTTGCCCCAGGGGGAGATGATTGGGGGACCTGCCCTGGGGCTCGTCTCCACCGCTGCAGCTCCCTCCTCCCACACGCACGTGGAGCACCACGAGGAGATGGAGTTTGGCAGGTCGTGGGTACCATGGCTCTGCAGAGCAGGAGCTGCTCTGGGTGCTGCAGTGGGTACAGGCACTCAAGGCCAGTGTAAGCAGGGAGACACACCAGTGAGCCTTGCATGTGCTAAATTAATTTTGACAAACATACATCTCACAGAGGGGTAGCTGGTGGAGATGCAGGTCTCCTGGAGGATGTGCTTGTGCTGTGGTCCCCTGCTTTCTCTCCACTCCTCCACTTGACTTGAAGGCACAATTTTCCGTTTACTGAGATGTTTCATGAAAAATCAAAAGGCTGGTTTTTTGGGGGGTATCGTTCCTCATTTTTGGTCCAGCGCTCTAGGAGCGACGCAGAGGATTTGGAAGATCGTGTGCGTGCAGTAACCTGAGAAGCAGCAGCCCCTACACCATCTTGGAGGAAGAAAAAGGGTTTTCAAGCAGCCACCTCCTGAGCCTCCAGCCACACTGGAGCAGACCTTCATTAGCAGCTTGACCCCTTGTCCCCCGTCAGCACCAAGGACTTTGTATTGTCTCAGCAAACCTCTCTCCTCTCTCCATGGCGGTTCTCTACCACCACCTGCCATTGCATACCCCCCTATTATACCAGTTTAGGAGCTGTGCACTGAAGGTTTTTGGCATATATTAGCACCTCCCTGTGATTGGCAGCACAGCTCTGAATTCACTGCGGCTCCGCATCGCCATGGGCGCAGCTCCCTAATCCAGGGCAGCCTTGCCCAGGGTTTAGCTGCTTTTCAACCCATTCTCCTGCCTGGTTAAGGCCGTTCCCTGTCTGTTGGTTTCCAGCGGGGAAAGGGAAGGGTGAGCACTGGTGGAACAAGCATCAGAAACGGTAGAACTGATACTAATAAAACTCTTTCCTTCTGGCTGGAAGGAGGTGTAGTGTGTAAAGTTGCCTGCGAGAAAAAAAGCTGTGAACCTCTTGCTTTTTGGTCCATAAATTATTAGAATAATTTCCTTGCAGAGCATGTGTGTGTGTGCCAGCTTCTACAACACACCAAATAACAAGAGCTAGCTGACGGGGAAGCAACAGAGAAATAAATGGCCATGGGATTTGAGGGCGTTCTGACAAGTCACCCTGGTGCTGATCTTCTCTGGATTTGAGTTTGCAAAGTTGCAGCCTGGCCTCCGGTTATTAAATGCTGGTCTGGGGTTTCTGATGCCAGGGAATTTGAATTAGAATCCGTGGAATCTGAAGCCGGCTGCTGATGTCACCTGGGAAGAGGCACGGTCTGTAAAATACCTGAGCTCCAAACCGCTGAAGGGAAAATACGGAAAAAAACGGAACAGGAGAGGTCCTCCCCGGGCAGGAAAAAAAAA
>VYZX01032504.1:34699-70647 GCA_013401335.1 Brachypteracias leptosomus
CGGCCCGGCAGGGAGGGAGGGAGGCAGAGCCGCCCCCCAGCCCGGCTCCCCGCCCGGTCCGGCCCGACGGGACGGCGAGGGGGGCACCGCCGCCCCGAAATCCACTGATAAGTAGGATGCTTAGACTCTCTCAAACCGTACAGCGCTTCCTTCCTTATACCACGGATGGATACCAGGGGATAAGGGTAATAGTGGGGGAAAAAAGAGCCTGTGAAATGCCTGTACATAATATTTAATTTATTGTAACCGGTTACTTTTCATTGGTTCCGTTTCTTTCTTATTTGTTTGGGTTATTTTTTTTTCCGTTTGTTTTCATTGTTAAGTCACAAAACTTAGATCCTGTTTAAATTTCTTTAGCCCCCTNTTACTGGTCCCTGCAGGTGCCAAATATGCTGACAAACTCTTTTCAAATTTCTTTGCAGTTTTCCCCCTCTTTCTTTATATTGCTGTAAATCTTTGTAATGAATAATCTAAAAAAAAAAAAAAAGAAAAAAAAAGAAAAAAAAAGATATAGACGACTGAATTGTTGGTAACCATAGTGTAGTCCAGTGAAGATGAATTGTGAGTTGTATATTTTACTGCATTTAGTTTTGGAATTGACTTTTTCATAAAGTAGCTAACCGAGATCTGACTTCCTGGGGAATCAAATGCACATCGAAAGTAAGAGCGATCTTTCCTATAAACCTCTTATTATATTAGTGAAGGAGAACTAATGTCCCTCCAGGTCTCCCCCCCGGCGAAGCAGAATAGTAAGTCTTCGAATTTTGAGTAGCAAATCTATACAATTAACGCATTTTTATATGGAAACAACAAAAAACCACAATTACAAACTGAAATATGCATCAGGCTAAATATTCAGTCTAGATTACACTCGACGGGGAAATTTCCTAATAGAAATTCAGGGTCATAAACGTGTGTATATTTTTGACTCTTCTGTAAATCGAATGTTGTGATTTTTATATTCGTTCTGTTACGTCTGTGGAACTGAATAATTTATACCAGTACATGCTCCATTGAGAACTGTTTCGGTTTTTGCCCGTTTGTATCGTCTGTGTATAACAAGTAAAATAAACCTGGCAAAACGTTCCCGTCGTGTTTGGAAAGCGCTTTGCAAGTCCGGAGGCAGGTGAGGGCAAGGGGAAGATGCTGCCGGGCGAGGTGTCTGGGGGGGGTCCCAGCCACTCCCCCCCCTGCCCTCTCCCGCGAGTTTGTCTTTTTTTTTAGAGGGGGAGCGTAGGTGAGAGCGCGTACACCCCGCGGCCAAGCGCGGAGCTTCGCAGCCGGAGAACGAGAGGGATGAAACCCCGTCGGGTTTGAGAAGTTTATAATTATCCCTGGTTTTGACGCTTTAAACCCCTGGCAGCGCTTTGCAGGTGGGAGAGGTGCACGGCCGGGGGCGTGGGGGTGAGGGGGGGTTGCGTCTTTGCTCTGCTTTGCACAGACGAGGGACTCAGCGCTGCCCTCCCGCAGCCTCCCCTGGCTCCGCTGGGGAGGGGGCTGCGCTGGAGGAGCCCCCGCGGTGCTCAGCGAGGGGCCCGGCCGGACCTCCCGGGGTGGGGGCCTTTTTGGAGGAGCAGCTTTTTCCGCTACGCGAGAGCAGAGGCAGAGAAGCCCCCACTCCCACAGCATCACCTCTGCCGACCTTCTAGACATGTTGCCCCCCATTAAAAACACCTGCTCATGGGCTTTAGGAAAGGGCCCAACCGCCGGCACCTGCGCAGGTGTTTTGGGTAAAAGGCGTTTTATTCCTGGCTTCTCAGTAGGAGAAGGTGAACGGTTGTTACGGGGGTATTGTCCTGTCGCGGTGTGGGTGAGGGGGATCTGAGTAACACAGTCCCATTTCTCCCCTTTCCTCCCCTTTACGAAGTGCGGGGCTCTACCTGAGCAGGGCCTCTGCGCCTTCAGCGCTGCGCGCGGAGCAGAGCGCGAGCCGCGGGCCTGAGGCGGCCTCAGGGGTGGCGGCGGGAAGCGGCGGTGCTGTCGGTGCGGCCCCCGGGGCGGCGGTGGGGACTGCGGGACCCCCTCCTCCCAGAGTGGGGCTATGGGGGGGCAGTGCTCCACCGGTGGGCCGGGTGGGAGGAGAAGGGGTGGTGGGGGCTGCGCGACCCTTCCCCGGCCGAACCGCAGCGAGCGGCGGAGGTCTCGGCTCCCACCGCGGCCCCCCCTTCCCGAGGCCGCGGCTGCCGCCTTAGTGGCGCGGTGAGGGGCTGTCCCGGCTGTCCCGGTGCCCTCCCCGGGGCTCTTCGCACCAAGGGGAGCAAGGCTCTGAAAAATTAAATGTTTTCGGTCCTTTTTCCCCACTCCCGAGCGGCAAAAGCTGGTGCCCTGCCCCCCGGGAGGGCAAAGGGAGAGGAACGGGAGGCAGCACTCGGGGGAACCCTCAGCCCCCCGCCTCCCCCCTGCACCCCCGGGCAGCCACCGCGGCCAGGCCGCCTGGCACAAGGGATTTAGCGAGGTTTTCATTTCGTGGGGGTTACCCGGCGGGTCTGCAATCAATACGTAACGTGTGACAGGTCTGCAGAAAATCCTTGCCCGTGCGTGAGTGGTTAATGTTATTCCATAACTATTTCGACAGGATAGTTCTATAACTATTTCTGCGAGAGATTGGAAGAGCTAAGGGCTGCAGAAGTAAAAAAGGCTATTTCCCGTCGGTAGGTCACTTTGCTACTATTATATTTTTTTTTTAGATTATTATTAGTGGTGTACCTGTGATATCTGCTAAACAATTGTTTACTGATACATTAAAATATTTGCGTTCACCTGGGATCGAAGATTTAGGTTTTGACCCGGTGAATATAAATGATAATATACTTGCAGGGCGCTTAGTTCAGTCTAAGCAAAGCCCCGTGTATGAATTTGTTAGACCAGCAACTAATTGCATGAAGTATAATTTGTATTATTATTCTAGGCATGCTGAGTGGGCTTTTAATTTAATTGTCGTGTAAAATATTCTATTCAGCCGCCCTTTCTTTGCTTTACTTGATACAAGACAAAACCAAGCCCCAAATCCGTAGAAAGTAATTCAAAGTTCTTGTTGGTAATGCTTTTTTCTGCGATGTTTTACATTAATACTATATCAAATGTAATAGAGTGATTTACGCTCTGCAGGTTTTGCACGAGCACGCTATGCATATTTGATGACACATTGCATATTTTAACAAGGTTTTTAATGACTGATTGAAATGTTTGCTAGGATATTTTTTAAGAGCTGGAGGAGAAATGGTTGTGGAAAATGTGTGTAATAGAATAGTGATAAGGATGGGAGAGTTTTGATTGACAGGATGAGGAAGCAGATGGATGACTAGGTAGGTCAGAGGTAAAGATGCCTTTGACAGCTTTTTAAGTTCCTTTGGCCATTTTGGTCCAATGAATCATGCAAAACATGTGTACGTTACCAAACTGATGTCTCTGCATCGTTTACTGTTGGAATCCTCATCTTTTCAAACCCACCCTAACCTTCTTTCATCACCACTTGACGTGCTATGTCTAAACTAGATTGCAAGAGCCTAAGAAGGCAAGAATCTGTCTTGTATTACTTGTCAGAAAAAAAAAAATTAGGAAAAAAAAAAAACCCCAACCCTCATGTAAACCTATGGAGCTAGAAGAACAACCACGACAGATTGGCAGAATAGGCGTAAGGTGGGACACGTTCTTCTTAATTTTCACTGTCTGGTCATCACTCCCCTCCCCTAGGTACTGCTCAAGGGAGATGTGGTGAACAATGATTTTTAATTCCCCCCCCAACTGGCATAAATCTGAATTTTCATAAGTCTGATAAGAGATCTAATTGCATAATTTCCCTTATAACATTATGCAGGGAGTGCTGTTGCTATAGTTAAAATGGTTTTCTTCACAGTCTGTGTTTTCAGGTGCTTTGCATGTCCCTCGCAAATTACTTTGTCAGCTGGAAATGCTCTGATTTATCCCTGGGAAAGGTTACTGTTTTAGGAAACCTTATTTAAATTACACAGGACAGCTTTAAAAATCGCTGTGATACAAAAAAAAAAAGGGATGTATGTGTTTTGGGGAAAGCAGTAAAAAGGCTTTGGCATGAAAATGTACTTTCCAGGTACCATTTCTATACAGAACGGACACAAGTTTTCATTTTAAGTATTAAAATTTGTCATGAGTGTGGTCTTCAGTGGGGAGCGTGTCACTTGCTAAGATCCTGGGGCAAAGTCAAAGGGAAAAAATGGAAATAGCAGAGTGATAAGTAGAAGGAAGGCAGCAGACTGTGTGTTCAGTACCCCGCTCCTTCCAGCTAAATAGATGTCAGATATTTGTGGTAGGTCTCGAGAGCCACACAGCTCAGTGAGAACATCTCATGCCTTCATCAGAATGAATATTAATCTGGGAACGCACAAACAAAAGCACTGCTTATTTCAGAGCGTGGTCACTTGGAAGCTGTTTGAATATGTACATCTGAAAAAAATGCATATCGGGTGAAATATGTACATATAAAACTGTTGGATTTTTGAGCATACGTAATATTTTCCCTCTTGCAGATGCAGAATAATCATTAATTCATCAAGATCCAAGGCTGCCGTTGCCGATTAGGTGCAATTTTTGGCCTTATAAAATATATTGCAGAATAAAATGGGTGATGTTTTATTCATGCTATCCCTGCAATTTCTCATAATCGCAGCGTTTCTAACACGAAGGGGCTGATACGAGTACGAACGAGCTTGGTGGTCTTAAGTTGAATTTTTATGTCAATTTTAGAAATTATTTTTAAAAATTTAAGGCAGAACAGATGAAAACTTCAGGTACATCACTTCTGTGTAAAACTATCTACGCTATTACATTGATACTCGCAAGCATTTATTTCTGAAGCTTTAAATAAGAAACAGCTGGTAAGGACTTTGAATCTATTTTCTGATTCATTTTAGGTAAAATGTTGATAGCTTGTAAATGTGTATTCCTTCCTTAGTCTCTGATCGTGCGTGCAAGTTCATATGTGTGAACAACGTAAAGTAAGAGGTCAGTCCTACAAAGACTATTCACTTGTCTAAAAATTCACAGACATAAATGTTTTCAGGATCAAGGCCTTTTTCAATAATTGTGATAGTCGTGTACCTTGAAGTGACTGACTCATTTAGAATACACTTAATAATTTGATTTTTTTAATATAGTAGAAACACTGCGTTGATGAGTTACCAAAGAGCATCATACGAGCTCCAACTTCAATCATTTACAATATATTTTTTTTTTTGGCTTGGGTAGTTTTTTAATATTTTTTTTTTTTTTAGTGACAGCACTGACACATAATTTAAACTTTCTAAAAGTCAGGTTTTAATGCTATGGAATTAATTTTTGTAGGTAGGCTTTTTTCTTGAATTTTTAGTTACTTATTGACTGTTTTTGTTTATCCAAGAAGTGGATATTGTTGGTCTGGGGGTGAACGGAAGGGTGAGAGAGCAACGCCAATATTTTGAGTTGAGAGAAATTTTAGGTTGCTGAAAGGTGTCCTAGTTTAGACAGAGACATCCACCCACAGAGAATTAAACTGAAATCATAAATGCAAGCTAACAAATGCTTCTGGTGCTGATTAGCAGCCTGCCTAGAGCTTATTTACCTTGGTGGAGATGTTTGCTGGAAGGGAGGTGTTATCGATCCGGAGTTGACTACAACTAGACCTTCACAGCTCTGTCTCCTCCAGACCTGCTGGAGACAGGGTGAGCAGATATGGTGGTTGCTCTCTGGCCCTGGGGAAAGTTGGAGCTCACCTCATATCACCTGGGAATCCTGCCCATGGCCTGGTTAGTGGTTTGTAGGTTGAGAGAGGTTCTCCTCCCCCTCTACTCTGCCCTGGTGAGGCTGCATCTAGAATATTGTGTCCAGTTCTGGGCCCCTCAGGTCAAGAAGGACACGGAACTGCTTGAGAGAGTCCAGTGCAGAGCCACAAAGACGATTAAGGGAGTGGAGTATCTCCCTTCTGAGGAAAGGCTGAGGAAGTTGGGGCTCTTTAGCTTGGAAAAGAGGAGACTGAGGGGTGACCTCATTAATGTTTATAAATATGTAAAGGGAGAGTGTCAGGAAGATGGAGCCAGGCTCTTCTCAATGACGTCCAATGATAGGACAAGGGGCAACGGGTACAAGCTGGAACATAGAAGGTTCTGCATAAATATGAGAAAAAACCTCTTCATGGTGAGGGTCACAGAGCCCTGGAACAGGCTGCCCAGAGGCGTTGTGGAGTCTCCTTCTCTGGAGACATTCAAAACCCACTTGGACATGATCCTGTGTGACCTGCTCTAGGTGATCCTGCTCTGGCAGGGGGTTTGGACTGGATGATCTTTCGAGGTCCCTTCCAATCCCTAACGTTCTGTGACTGTGTGATTCTGGTGGCAGCACCTCCTCTCTCTCCTCTTGCTCTACGATCGGTGCTTGCGTTTCCCTCGGTTATTAGATCTGTGGAGCAGCAACAGAGGAGCAATTGTTCTCCACACTACATCCCCTTCCAGCAAACCCCCAAAGGATCTCCCCCCTCTGCTGTGATCTTCCTTCTGCACTTCTAACGCATGATGGGTTTGTTCATAGGCTGCATCTCCTCGTAGCTCAGTTCACTCCTGCATTAGGAGAAGGAAATGTTTCACTTGAATTAGATGCGAGGTGTTGAACAAGAAGGAGAAGTTCTTGCTTTCTACTGACAATTCCTGATTTTCCTGTGGAAACCACCACGTAGAAGTGATGGGGGGTAGGGGCATTTCTCAGAAGTCTTTGAGTGGTTTCAGAGCCTGTGTTTAGAAATGATGAAAATCTCCCTGCAAAATCTGTGGTGCTCGCAGCTCTAAGTGATTTCGACAATTTTATTCTTGGGTGCCTTATTGAACACTTATTTCAGATATTCACTGAAGATTGGTATTTGTGGCAGAGTTGGGGTCAGAATAGGGTAGATTAAGTTCTCCACTGGTGTTTAATTATGTAATTTCATTGGTTTTGTTGGTTCAATACTGGTCTGTGTCATCTGATTGTTTCCTCCTGTGGTTTAGATACTGTCCAAGGCAGGTGCTGTTTGATGGAATGAATAGGGCCAAGTATTAATTTGATATACATATTTGTTTCTCCTCTGTTAAAATAATTATAAAAACATCAACTGATATCTTACTGTGCTTACATTTGTATTTCTCTCTGTTTACATTGTAAGAATAATTGATCCTTAATTTCTGCTTATTGTCAGGGTTGATTTTGATGCTTTAATTGTCTTTAATTGAATCAAAACCAGTTTGCTTGGTGTGCGTTATACAAGATTTTGTCCCTTGTTAGGGGCAATATTTAGGCCAACAGTTTCCTTTTAATATAAAAGAATTGTTCAGAGGTTGAATGCAAGAACATTAGATATTTTCAGTCCTTCTCTGGGATTTTGTAATGCCCAAATCTTTACCATGTTCTTCTCAGTCTTATCTAGTGTAGCCTTTTTTTTTTCCTTTCTGTTAAATACTATAAAACCTCTCTGATGTCAACATTCAGTATTGTATTTTTAAACATTTCAGTGTTTAAGTTGTGTTTCCATATATTGTTCACTTTAAATTTATACCAATGATCAGAGAGAAGTTATTTAAAATTCTTTTTTTTTTTTTTTTTAATCACAAGCTGATTAATTTGTATTAAGAGATATAAACTAATGTGAAGAGTAATGACATGTGGAGCTAAGATTGCTTCCCTTAGGTGACATCTGTCTAAATGGTGGACAGGGAAATACATTTGAGAAGCAATCTTACATCCACGTGTTGTACAGTGAATTTTCATGTTCATTTTTGAAGGCTCATTTCTCATTTCTGTCATTACACTCCACGTTATTTTAGCAACAGTAACGTCACTTTGGAGGGGTGGTCCATTAGCAGGGTATGCTTGTTTTCCAAATATGTTATAATTGCAGAAACAACACAAATAATTGTCCTGTGACAGTTTAAGCACCTAGTTTAGCATCTTCAGCCTTTGCAGGATCAGGGTCTAGGTCTGTTTTGCTTTAGCAGCGTTATCTCTTGTGGGGTTTGGGGTGGTTTGTTCCCCTGGTAATTAAAATTAAATTCTACCACCGTGGTCACATTTCCCAGCTCTAGAGAAACAAGGGTAATGCTGGTGCTAAATACACACTGTGCTAAACTAATTATATTGAATTTTGACTTTATTTTGATACCTACAGTCACCCCAGGATAAGAATGGAGGAGATTTTAAGAGTGGTGCTGTGCACACAAGCTTTCTGATGAGGGTTGGTTTGCTGTCAGTTCAGCTCTCTGAGATCACTGGGATGCTAATGGTGCTATGGCCTGGGAAAGGCTGCCAGGCTGGTGGGCACAAGGGCAGGACAGCAGGAAGCTGGTGACACCTTTCACAGCAGGTAGGCACCAGGTGGGCTTATCTAGAACCCCAAACCTGTCCCCAGAGAGCTGTTTGGGATAACACATGGATCACTGGGTTCCTGAGTGATGAGCAGCAGAGCTCCGAGGTGATATAAATACACCAGGAGTCCTCAGGTGGCCTCTCTGATAGATCTCCAAAGCTTCCCATGAGCTCCACCCTTTGCTTTGCTCTCCTCCATCCTTTTGCTTACTGAAGGGGACTCTTAGAATCACAGAATGCATTGAATTGGAAGAGACCTTCCAAGGTCATCTAGTTCAACCCCCCTGCAGTCAGCAGGGATGTCTCTTAGATCAGGTTGCTCATCACTGGGTCCTCCAGAGCTTGGTCTGTTTAGAGCTTGAGCATGTAGGTGAGTGCTCCCTCCTTCAACTCCTCCTGTGGAGGATGCTGAAACAAGGAGAGCCTTGCCCAGGATCACTGAAAGAGGACGAGATCCATGGGAGGCTGCTCTCTTTTCTGCTCCAACTTCTACATAGAGTTTCTCGTGATTGTAAAGGGTTTAACTCCTATAAAACTTTTAACATGATGCATTTTGTAAGAACCTACAATGTAAATATTTTTAGCATTTGGAGTTGCATAACCAGGGTGTCTGTTTCTGAGTTTTATCTTAAGCAGCATGTAACAGCTGAACTCCCCAGTTTTATGGGTGTTGCATTATAATTTATGTGGCCTCTGCTGATCTGAGCTTGATTCTTTAGAGCTTTTAAAAAATCTTTTTCTTTTCCTTCTTTATTTTATAATTTTAACACCGTTTTCCAAAAGCCTGCTGGCCAGATGATATCTTAAAATGATCTGCCTAAAATTTATTCCTTTATAAAAATATTTAAACTCATAACAAATTCTAATCTCTTCTGTAATTGCAAGAACAAGTGTGTCATGTCTATCCAGTATAGACTTAATCTATAGGATTAAAGCTTGTCTCAAATAATATTATTTCTGAATAATAGGGGAACATTCTAGAACCAATATGTCTTTTTTCTGTGTTACAAAATCACATAGTTCTGCCTGATAAATCCTGAGTTTGATGAGCTTTTTTGGGGGGTTGTTTTTCACAGAAAAGTATCCAGTGTAATGCAGCTTTAGTCTATCTTCTGTATTTTTCCATATCCTGATGTCCTTCTGTTTTTCATCAGAGATTTAGGAGCAGCTCAGCTAGTGCTTTTATTCTATGCCACCACATTTTTCTTCCTTTTTTTTTTTTTTTTTNTTCCTTTTTTTTTTTTTTTTGGGGTGTAAGACTAGATTATTTTATTTGCAATAAGTTTCATCTTTATGCCGGTGTCTGCAAAGACAAACCCCAGCTCGTCGGAGACAGGGAAGATTTTCCTTGAGCATCTCCACCATCAGCCCATGGTGTGTGTATGTCAGTTTTACCCAAAGCTTGGGTAGGGTATCAGCTGTCGTTGAATCTTGCCTGGATTTGTATTCTAGCTGCAAACCACCCGCCTGTGTGCAAACTGGCCTCTGCAGGAGGAGATGCATCTTCTACATTCTCCCTCACGGCTGTTACTGGTGGCTTTGTTTCTGACAGCTTCTAATTTTCTGTACATAATAAAATCCATTATTTTGCACGTATATGCTAAAGCTAGAGGCTGTTTTTTGACTGTGCATGCTACAATTAGTTATGTAAATAGCAGCATATGCTACAAGTTTCCAGTGCTCACCCTGCCTTCATAGAAGCGTTGGCTCAGGCTCTGCTTCAAAGTTAGTTGGCAGAGGTGGTTGGTGCTCAGTGGCTCATGCTCTGGAGACAATGCTTTCCTCATCAGTTCTCCCTCCTCTTTAGTGTTTTAATCTGTAGTATGTGTTTGTACACCAAAGCCAATATGTGACTCAAATGCACCAGGGATTTTGGTGGTCAGACTTTAAAGCTTCCCCACATTTTCCTTGATTCAAATATAGAGGTATAGTGGTAATTGCAGATGTGCTACTGGACACCTCCTGCCTGCATACATCAGTCAATATTCTCCCTATCCCACCTGGGTTATTTCTTTTAAGTTTTAACTTGTGTTTCTGCCTAATCCTTACTAAACCAGCCCTTTCCAGATATTTTTGGTGTATCATTAAGTTATGCTATTCTTTATCCCTGTATGAAAACCTTATTATTGCAATCTCATCAACCTCACCAAACATTTCTGTGTCTCTTTGCCAAACTCTTCATCTGCAGAGTGTAACCCAACAGGTAGGCTGGTAAAGCAGCAAAGGTGTTTTAAAAGTGCTCACATGCAAATTTGGTTTGTTCTTCCTCTTTTCCTAGAAGATCCTGCTTGGACCCCTGACCAAGTCCCCAGTGTGGAGCAGCTCTTGGCGCTTGAATCTTAAATCACAAACTTCCACAGTCAGTCAGAGAAACCAAACAGGTTTGTTAAAGCTTATTATCTATGACTTTTGTCCTAGATCCTTATGTAGGGGGGATATTCTTTAAAGATCATTTGGTTAGGAATTTTTTATGTTGTGGCACCTCCTAATACAGACTATTTGTTGGATACACAAGCTCCTCCAGAATTCACTAGTAAAGTTAATTTATCTCTTAAGTTAACTCTCTGCTACTACTTTTGAGACTCATATATATATATTTTTTTATGTGACAAAACCTTGCTGCTGAGGGCATATGATAGTAAAGCTGCAATATAATATTAAACAGAAGCTTAATGGTTGGCATAAGGTTGAATTTCGATGCTGAAAAATGTAATTCAGGCAAGACTCGGGTAAGAATCCTATTGTGGATTGACCAAAAAGTCCTTGGATATTTTGAAGAGTAGAAGATATGCTCATTTCTAAGGAGTAATTAGCTCAGAGTCTGCTGGATGCTTAAGATTGAAAAAAAAATATGCTGGGTGAATATACGTCTTCATAGATGAAGAAAGTCCCTAAATCTAAGACAGCAAAATAATGAAGTTCATTTAAAAAAATTAAATAAATGAGCTGGCATAGTCTGAAAGGTGGGAAAGAAAACCCAGTAGCACAGTGTGATTGGTGTGCTGGGTTGGTAGAAACAGAACTGCAAAGGGAGAGACCAGTCCTAGGTAGCACAAGCAACAGCCTTCCCTCAAAACCCTCCATCTGTTGTCCTCTACCAGGACCATTAACAAGTGATTACGTGTATGGGACCTTTTATTTTAGAGAAGGCCAAGAATTACTCTTTGAGCTGAAAGATTTTAATTCCTGCATGTTTCTAAATGGTGTCCGCATTAGGCCTCTCCTTTGGATACAGACATTTGTTAGCACACACCTACTTTGTCATACATCAAGTATTCACAACTTCTTATTCCTGAACGTGTGGTGGTGGCTCACGGAAGAGTCAATTCCAGTGGCATAGTGACCTGTTGGTCTAACAGCAGTTGCTTTAACAAAGATGTTGGTAACTATACTTAAAACTACTTTTTTAGCATTTTGTTCAACTGAAATTTGTCTTTTAAAACCCATTCCATTAAACAGGTGTAAGGTCGGTGCATAGGCAAACACTTAGAAGCCAATTATAATGATGCTAATCATGTTATTGATAAGATAAATGATAAATGTAGAAGCAAGGAGGTGAATTTGGCCTGATCAATGGCTTAAAATGATGCTTTTGTAAGTAATTTTTTTTCTTTGAAAGTAAACCTATTCTCCAAATGTATTTAAAATGTTAATAAACTATTAAATGAACAAGTAACACTATATTCAACATTTTTACACCATTTCTACAGTGGGTAAAATTGTAGTATAAAGTTGGTGTATACTCGATAACAATTTACATGTTTATTTTACCATCTGGTAAATGTGTAAACGATATTTTGAGAAGCACATTTCAAATTCACTTTAACAACTTATCCCCGACAATATGTATCCTATCTCATGTACTGACTGGAAGGATTTTGAAAACCTCTCAGAGAGAAATGCAGTAACAGAACAATATTATTTTTTTAGTGATGATGAAGATCAAGCCCAGCATCAGCTGGGAGGCCTTTCACTATTTGGGAAGGGTTTTGGTGTCCAAGAGCCCTTTCAGGCTCTTTTACACGCTGCAGTATGAAGATATCACATCCCCTTCCCTAAAGAAACCATAGGGTGCATAGGTAGTAATAACAAAACAAATACAGTTTGCTGTGTTGTTGTATAACTGTATTGTATCCTTTCCAGGGGGTTTGAATTTGCTATCTCTGGTGTCTAAATATGGGAAGCTCGTTATTAGAAGTGTTACAATGAACCCCAAGTGGATTGCTTTCCTCGTGTACTTTAACAGCACTTTGACACTGCAGCCTTCTGCCTTTTTATTTTAGTCTGCTGTTTATTGGTCCCTCCAGATTAAATCACAGGCACTTTCTTAAATATACCAAACTAGAGAATATTCTGGTGCAGCTCAGCTTTTATTCACCCTTTCCTAGCTGTTACTAAGCTTAACTGGGGGGAGCAAAAAGCCTGACTTCCATTTCTCCTCCCCCAAGCCCAGTGAAATGTAAAAAGCTCTGCCCTGAAAGCACGCCTGCCTGGAGAACACCTCCACACTAATTACCATCTGGCCAATCTGCAAAGGAGGGTTGAGAGCAGATTTCAAATGTAGGCTCCAGCTAGTCTGTGCCTTCTATTAGCCCATTAGTATTTATTAATAGATTTGAAAGCATTCAGGCAACTAGAGAGCAGGCAGGTACCTGCATTTTGGGAAATCCAATCAGGCATCTACTTGTTCTTTCCAAGGTCTGAACACCTTCGACCTGGTACCTGATGAAAAATGCTCCTTTAGAATTTGTGGCATCCAGTGTAGCCTGAGTATATATTTTATAATGGTCGATGGTCTTAAAACACCTTGTAATATGGTGAAAAATTGGTGAAAAATAATTGTATAAATTTGTTGTACCAATTCTAGTTAACTCTTGTATCAAAGTTAATGATTTACAACATTAATTTGAATTTATAACATTAACTTGAATTTACAACATAAATTAATGTTGTGAATTTAAATTAAAACTTAATTTCTCCCCTATCTCAGCACGTGGGGAGAAAACCTTGCTTAGTCCAGAGTCAAATCCAGTATTGATCTTGAGTAACTGGAGAAACCTGGGAGCTGCTCCCATTTTATGTGTGCATGTAAAACCAGATTTTAGCTCAGTAATAATAACAAAAAACCAGATTGTCATTAAACAGCAACTTAAAAAAAGGAAGTATTTTTGCAGGTTAATTAAGCACACTGCATTTAACATTACTGTTGTGTTCCATTTAGATACTAAATGCATCTCACTAATGAATTTCAGGTTTAGCAGCTATTTTCTTCTTCCCTTACAGAGATTAGACAGGTCCTTTCCTGCTTGTAAATCATCACAATCAAAGATGATAAAATTTCTTAGCAGACTGTTAAAGAAATAATTTTGCTTTTCACCTGTCTTCCCTTTGCTGGCTTCTTGTTTTGTCTCAGCTCTGTGAAAAGTGCTGTCAAGCTCATGTAAACAATACTTTATTATAAAGAAAGGAAACAACCTAGAAAGCCTCTCAGCAAAAGCGCAGTGGTTGTTTAGGACACCTGCTGCTATAAAAGACCTTCCTCCTGCAGCTAATTAGTTCAGAGGTAAAGTCTCAACTGAGAGCACCTGGGAACTGAACTGAGTCTGAATTTTGTGGTGCCAACAGCAGTTCTTAATATGTACTGAAAAATCTTTTTCTCTTCAGATTGGCTGCTGGATGTTCAAAAAACTACTCAAAGGCTTAAAATGGTATTTAATTGGAGTCGCCTGGAAAAAATGGGCAATGCTTGGAGAACCTACTTGATCAAGATCTTGGGGGGCTTCCTGGAATGATGCGGGTTTGAAGGTAGGTGATAAATAGAGTAGGCTTTTCATGCTGGGTAGCATTGCTTTTATTGCTTTGTGATAGAATTAGAGTACAGCAATTTTTCTATGGGAAATAGAATCATAGAATCATTTAGGTTGGAAAAGACCTCTAGGATCAAGTCCAGCCTTCATCCCAACATCTCCCTGACACCTAGACCATGTCCCAAAGCACCAAATCTACTCGTTTGTTGAACCCCTCCAGGGATGGTGACTCCAGCACCTCCCTGGGCAGCCTGGTCTAATGTTTTCTTCTGTAGCTATTTGCTGTCAAAGATGGTGCTTGCAACCAGGAGAGCCAACACCTCAAGGAATCTGCCCCTTAGCCCAAGATCACACTTTTCATGGTGGATTCCAAGAAAGAAGGTCTCATGGCTTGCAAAATGTCAACTCTTTCCCTTTAAGTAAGAAATATCCAAGCTCATTTAAAAAGGATTAATAAAAAGTGACCTTTCAAACAAGTGAGCTAAAATGATATATTTAGGTTTTGTATTGTTAATAACCAGTGCTCATTGGCCTCAGAAGCTTTTTCCCCTTTCTCCATGTTTTTCTGGGTGCTTATTTCCAAAAATTGTAAATATCAAACTATGTGTTCAGTGCTCTGACTTTGAAAATACAATCTTAAAATTAAATGTGACATTTTTATAGATTTTGGTATTGACTAAAATGGACCTTTTAAAGTGACATAAATACATAAATGGAGATTGATAAATTTATTTCAGACTACCATATGGGAAGGCTGATTACAAGGGCATGTGGAGCACAAAGCCAATTAAAGATATTCTTGCTTCTTACTGTGGACCATTGCCACCTTCCCCATATTCCCTGGAAGCTGAACTGAATAGCATTTACAAAAAATATTAAGCTAAGAGTATCATCATAAATTCCCTCTTTATGTAGTCCTGTTCTCTATTGACAGTCAGATTTGCATCAAAGAACATGACACCAGTGACTTGCTGGCAGCTTAAGTAATTGGGGGAAAAAGTGGTTATTCATACGGAAACAGGAGTTGGCTCATTACAGCCAATCACCTGAATAGCAAATGGTTTGACTGCCAATAGATGAAGAAAAAGGCAAGTCTAGTGGAAAATAGGAGCATTTAAAGGCCAAGAAAAGACATATGGTCTGTCTATGCTTGCCTTATACGCCTGGAAATTATAAATTAAGCTACAATATAGCCCACCACCTTAACGTGAAAATTCTCAATTTTTTTCCCCCATCTTAATCTGGAGAAATGTAACAGATTTGGCTAGTAATATTGACTTTGGCTTTTGTGTCAGCATTTCAGTTCTGTATAAAAATAATGGCCGAGTTGATTGTTGTCTAATATTTGATTCTGTTATGGCCATAAAGGATGTACTTTGGAAATAAACTCTCTTACAGATCCTTTCTGTCCTTTACAGATGTCCATATTTTCACAAGGATGGGCAAGAGAAGAAAGTGAATCATTCCTGGCAGCTACTTTTCGTAAGGTAATCCTGTGGTGAGGATATGAAATGATTTGTCTTCAAGAACAGTAAATACTTGAATAGAGATCTCTCTCATTTATTAGTTGTAGTCATAATTTCAATTTGTACTAATGCTCTCCTTTATTCTTTAAGGTATATTGTATTATTGCTGTAATGAAATAAGAGTCCAAGTCCAAATTGGTCTCTAAGTTTCAAAAACATTGGGCTTACTGAGGTGCTTACCTGACCACCTTTCTGGTAAAGTAAAAGTTGAGAATATAAAGTCTTAAAATGTGCTCACATTGGCACATTTCACTTGAGAGACCAATTCCTTGACATCTCAGAGCAGTCTGAGTTTTAAAAAGATTTTATGTGGCCTCAAGACTCTGAAGGCTTATAGCCTTTTTCTTCAGGAGCCTTCTTACATTGTGTGTGTTGTTTTTTTTTTTTAATAGATTTCTTATTCTAAACCATCCTATGATATATAGTCATGTGGAGAACAGATGCTGGATTCTGCCCTTTTTTAAATGCCATGCTCTGAAACTCATGCTTTCTCCTTTTCCCTTAGAAATACTGATAAAGTAACCAACATGGGACCCTGGCATAAGCTTCCTGGCCCTTACATCTCCATTTTTATATACCTGAAAGAGTCATTAAACCTATTACTTCTGGTTTGCATTCATGGGCTCTGAAAATGCAGCATATTTTACGTATTCCAAGATTTCTCTGTGGCTAAAAAATACACAAATCTCTTTTTAGCATGTAAATAATTTCTGACTTTGTTGTAGTGCTATGGGAACAATGAGGCTTAAATTTTGTTTTGAAGCAAACTTCAGATTTAATGGAGGAACAGGGGAGAGCAAAATGGGGTGTTATAACTAACAGACATTATAAATTTGACACGTGATAGAAGTTGTGAAAACCATGGAATTTGAAGCTGCATTAAAATGTGTGTGTGTTTATCTGAAGTAATTACCTCTACAGGGCTCCTAATTGAGCCAAGTGACATAGTACACTTCATAGAATGATAGAATGGGTTGGGTTGGAAGGGACCTCAAAGATCATCTAGTTCTAACCCCCTACCATTGACGAGGTTGCTCAAGGCCCCATCCAACCTGGCCTTGAACACCTCCAGGGATGGAGCATCCACAGCTTCCCCGGGCAACCTGTCCCAGTGTCTCACCACCCTCAGGGTGAAGAATTTCCTCCTAATTTCCAATCTAAATCTCTCTTCTTACAGTTTGAACCCATTACTCCTCGTCCTACCACTCCAGGTCTTTGTAACTTGCAGTTCTTCTCCCAGCCTTGCCAGTGTCAGGCCCTTTCACAAGTACTTCTGTTCTCTTCTCTCCTGAGGTTTGTTTGCGGGTGAGTGACCTGCTGGCTTCATTCCCCATCTCATTTCAGCACAGGCACAATCAAACCTTCCCAACTGGTGGCCCTTCTGACAAGGAAGTGCAGAAATGGAGTTACTTTATCCACTGTGAACCTCACCCGTGTCCCACGGGGTTATTTTGGGATTTCTGAGGTGCAGGGCAGAGATAAGTCAATGTTTGCACAATTCTGAAAAAATGCTGCTAGGAAAAGTTCTTACAAAAACATTGCTTTATTCTGGGATCCTCCTGCATTTAAAGTAGCACAAACTTTTCTTTCAAGAAGTTCCATTGACAGTTTAATTCAGATTCAAAAATGACCCCATAACTCTTTAATATAAAGCCTTACCAGGTAAGACTGGTCTTAGGTAACAAGAGCATTTGCTGGTGTCACTCATTTACTGTAGCTTCAGTTAATGATAGTAGAAGTCACGCTTTGTAAATTCTCCCACACATTAATGAGCGAACAGACCCCCTCCATTTCTTTAACCATCTTCCAGTTACCTGGCACTTTCCCCATCCCTTGTGAGATCTCAAATATTTAATTAAAGCCTTTCTTTTTTCTTTTTTTTCTCCCCCCACTCTCCTTCATTCAGTTTGTTGAGTTGTAATTCTTGTTGGCCTGATGCCTTGGCAACATTCAGCACTTCTAATTGCCTGTATAGTCTGGCCTAGTCATGGAGCCTTTTAACTTTCATTCAGGCTTCCAGCAATATCAGCCTCACTGGTCACAAGCTTCCCACTCAGGTTCCGTTCACAGCCCTTTTGCTGATTACTTGTTATGTATTTAAAGAGCTCCATACTGTTTATTTCATTTCCTATTTGAGATAGTCTGTTTGCTTTAATATTTTTTTCTATGCTAATTTAATTTTAAACATATAGGGCTGTCTTCCTGGTCAAACAAGCCAGAATTTTGCATCCATATGTTACATTAAATAATAATAATACAACAAATAATAGTCAGTGCTTTCTACTTCTAGAATGTCTACCATTCTCAAAGCATTCTTATTTTACAAGTGGTAAAATGGTGTCAAGAGACACGAACTACTTGTTAAACATTATGTATGACATCTGTTCCAGAGCCAGACATAGGATTGAGTAGTTTGGTTCTCAATAATAGCAGTTAGTCTAGTAATTGCAATATGTTATAGGAATTATTAGGTTAATATGTGCTTTGGCTGAATGGGCTGTACCCTTGTAGAGATTTGTTCTCAGATATCACCTTTATTGGTATATAAGACACAGAACAGTGGAATCCAACAGATATTCACGTGGGCTCTGTAAAGGTTAGTAATCCCTGGGATTGTAATTCCTATTGGGTTTAAAGTCATTATTATTAATCAGAAATAGATGGTCTTTATAGTCATTATTATTAATTACAAATAGCCTGGTGCATTTTAGTCTCATTTTCTGTGTGAAGACTCATTTCCCTTAATTTCAGCAAACCTCTGGCTTACTATGGCTACCATAACTATTTTCTGTCTCTGCAGAGATAATAAACTCATGTTATGACCTGTGCTGATATGATCTGAATGTGTCTATCCACAGCACACAGGAGTTGATCAAAAATGATCACTACAATTTTTGTCTTAGAATCATAGAATGGTTTGCTTTTTAAGATCATTGAGTCCAACCATTCCCCCATCCCTGCCAGGGCACCACTAACCCATGTCCCCCAGCACCACATCTCCACAGCTTGGAAACCCCTCCAGGGCTGGGGACTCCACCACTGCCCTGCCCAGCCTGGCACAGCCCTTCACAGCCTTTGTGAGCCTCCTTTTCTCCAGGCTCAACACCCCTCACCACAGTCCTGCTCTAGACCCTTCCCCAGCTTTGTTGCTCTTCTCTGGACACGCTCCAGCCGCTCAAGGTCCTTCCGGGAGTGAGGGACCCAGAACTGACCTCAAGACTTGAGGGACCTCATCCACGATCAAGGTCACATTCCTTTGTATGATCACTTTGCAGGAGTCAGTAGCTGATCTTCAATGCCTGCATTTAACTCTTAAGGTGTAAAAGCGACTATTTATTGTTACCACATACTGAAAGGAAAATCTTACCTATGTGTGTTCTTCTTCCCAAGGTCAACCAGCAGAATGCAAGGGCAGAGAACAACGTATTGGCAGCACATGTGAATGGAGACCAAGCAAGGAAAAAGAGGAATTCACTGCTGGCTGGGGAAGGTTCCCTAACATGGTGGTAAGCACGGTGAAATGATCTTCTTATAGTTTTCAGGAGTGAAATTAGCTTAATCCCTGTGGTGATAGAAGGATTACTAGGAACTGCACGTGAATAACAAGGTGGATTGGAAAGCTAACAGCTGAGGGATGTGCAAGTACAAGGTTATACAATATTCCATTTTTAAGATTTTTCTTTCAAGGATATAGTTGTTTTCTTAAGACAAGAACAACTCAAACTGTGATCACGTCTGAAAAATAAAAACCAGTTTGCTAGAAACACAGGATTTCATTTGTGGAAAAAAAAAGTACATCCAATTATTTTTATATTTTTCCTTATTTGACCAGTGTCTATTCTGAGCTCAGTGTTATGCATAACTTGGTGCCCATGGATGCGTTTGGGTTTCTCTTGGATAAGGACTGTGTGGGCTTCTGAAAAATAGTCTGCCAAGCAATGCATCATGAATCCTAATTGTTTTAGAAAACAGTTGTTCTTTTTCTTCAGCAAATACTGTTGCATCCACGTTATTAACATAGATATGTATAGTCGTTTTGAAAATCTTTCTCAGCTTGAAGGATTCTAATGTTTCATACAGTGATTATGCAAAAGTCTCATGTATAAGCAATACTGGAAGCGCCTCATACAGAGTCCAAATATAGCAGATCAAATCAAAACTGTGCTACATCTTAAGCAACTGTTGACCCATTTCCATATCAAATTGGTTTCTGCCATAGAAGACTTTGCTTTTTCTTTTAGAGATATTTACTTGTGCTGCACTAGCTCAAGTACAGCAGCAGCACATTTCAGTCGAAGGTCATTTAATAATTGGTCAGCTGGTTTTTAACTTTATTAACAACTTTGTATTGAAGAGACTGCCCCAATGAAGGGTTGGTTGCTGCTCTGTACTAAGTGAAGGTCCCAGTGGCTCCTGTAAAATCAGTCGCCGTGATTCAGCACATGCAGGGAGCTGGTGTTAGGTGCCATGTGCAGGATGCCCACCAGTTGGCTTCATAAGCTCAGTCCTAAATATCTAACTTAAATAAACTGTGGGGAGGAAATTCTATTTTAAAGATTTCACTTTGTCCCTTGTTTATCCTACTTTTTTTTTTTTGTGGGGTGGGGGGGGAACAGCAGAATTAATAGCCTGTGGTACAGCAGTAAAATTTCAGAGACTGCTATAAATACCCAGAGTAGGAAGAAGGTGAGTTGTTAGCGGTGTGACTTGTTTGTGTCACTTTGGTAGAACCTTAGCAGCTTCTTAATATAGATTTCTTTTTTGGCTCCTAATGATACATTTTTTTTTGCTGGGGAAGGGATGTGGGGAATGTGCTGGTGCTGCTGTTCTGGCAGGAGCTGCCTTCCAGAGCTTGGGCAGAGGTGGCCCCAGCAGTGGGGCTTGCTGGCAGCCCCTGCTCCTCCTGCTGCCATTGCTCATAGAGGTGTGCACGTTGCTGGAGGTGACACTGCTCCATAGCCCACCTCAGACCCCTGTAATATTGTAAAGCAGGGTTTATTTCTCACCCCAAAAGTGTCTAGCCCAGGCTGCAGGCAGTGCCTCTGCTCGAAATAACCTGGTATGTTGTATACTCTCAAGTCATGCCTACACAATTAAGTACATAATATCAACAAATTTACAAAATTCTTCAAATTTTCAAATAATTTTTTTCCAATGATTTTTTTAATGTATTGTCCAAAATATAAGCATCATTCACAGTACAAATGATATAAAGAATAACATTATTTGAATCATAGAATCATTTAGGTGCAAAAGGACATCTAGGATCAAGTCCAACCTTTGTCCAACATCTCCCTGATCTCTAGACCATGTCTCAAAGCTCCACATCTACTCGTTTGTTGAACCCCTCCAGGGATGGGGACTCCACCACCTCCCTGGGCAGCCTGGGCCAGTGCCTGACCACTCCTGCAGGAAAGAACTTCTTCCTAATGTCCAATCTAAACCTCTCCTGGTGCAACTTGAGGCCATTTCCTCTTGTCCTTGAAGCATAACTCTAGCAGATTGTTTAGATAATCTTGATACCTTAACAGCAGTTCTGTGCTGTGGTCATACTTTTTTTTGGTCAGTGAATATACAGATGTTTCAAATGTACAAGAGTATAATTTGTAAACTTAGTATATTTGTACTTTTTGAAAAGTGGGCTCTGGCCCCTTGGGAGAGCAGTGCTGTTAACATCAAAGTTGTCACTAAAAGCTAAACTTTTCTGAGGATGTGGCTTTGCTGCCACATCCCAAAGGACTTTTCTGATTTCTGTTAGCAGAAGCTACTGTTTTACTCCCCAAACTTAAGATCAGTGTGTCTGTCAAATACAGAAACAACCAACGTGTGGTTTTCTGTCTCATGGGGATGTTGCATTTTGCAGGGTATGTCCTGATGGCAGAACCAGCCTAATTCACAGATTACAGCCTCCTCCAGCTGTCCTGGAGCTTCTGGTCCTCAGTAGTGCTGAGCTCTGTCTCTTCCACCTCTGCATGTAGAGGACCTCCAGGAGTATGAGGCTGTTCAGGGACTGGTGACCCATGAGCCAAGCTGCCCATCCTGGCAATGATCTATCACAAAACATTTTCACATCAGAGAATGCAGATTTTTGTGAAAGTGGCATTTTTAATGGAGATGGTTTGGAAAAGCAAGAAAAGTAAAAAATGCAGCTGATTCCCAGAAGGTTCCTTGCCAGCCTGGTCTTCCAGCTTCCACCTTTTTGGGAACCTCTGTATCAGGCTGATCTCACACTGGACAGTTTCAGATCCTCCCTGTCTTACTGATAAGCCTCTTAAGGCTGAAGAGTGTGAATTTCTTGATGCCTCCCTCCTATTAGAAGCCCAAGAAGCCTGATGGGAACTCAAAAACTGAGTCTTTGAACTTCTGTGCAAGACAGGGCTTATAATTTCCTAGTTTTTCAGATTAAGTGGTCTATTTTAATTCCACCCACCACTGATTATCAGGCCTATTTTAACTATGAATGGCTGTGATTAGTTAAATTATTGTAAATGTATTTTTACAATGCCAGAGAAGCAAAATTTGCCTTTTTAAATAGTGCTTTAGATTGTCTCTGGGTGCAGATTGTGAATGTGGTAGATGTATTTGAGAAATTTATAGCAAATACTGGTGAAGGGAAGCCTGAATCTAGGCTTTATCTGTGAATTCCAAATCTATCTGAAAGGAGAGGCAGCAAAACAAACCCTTTCTCAAACCTAAGTAGTATTGTCCTACTGGAATCCTATTACACATCAGAAATACTGGTTTTAGTGAGCTCATCAAATTGGTGGCTTTTTTTTTTTTTTTTTTNTTGAAACATTCCACTGCATTTGGCAAAATGAGGGAAAAAAACCATGTAACTGAGAATTTCTTTGGAATGAATAAACCAGCTGCTATTAGCATTTAGCTTTGTGTATGATAAAAACTATATGTGTTCAGGTTTGGTGATGATGCAACTTTGAGTCACTCTTAAATCATGGGTGTGAATCACAGCTAAACAAGCCCCTTTTTTTTTCCCTTCAGGGATCTTCAGCCTGGCTTTGTTCAATGAGACTGAATATGCCACATTAGAGCACAAGCAGATGATTACCAACAATGTTTATTGATGCTACCACTAAGAGAAAATGGCAGACTGATATAAAATAAAGAGACTTAGCAGATGGGATATTGGCATTTGAATTGGTTAAAATAGATTACTGATTTTACCCCAAACCTGCCCTTTTATGAACACTACAGTATTGTTGCTTGTTGAAGTGCTGTAAATCATATTCATCCTTATAAATGATTTCCTAGGCTATTTATTATACAGATACAAATAATATTTTATTATCAGGGAAATCTAAAGCAGTGGTGTCTTGTTAGAGCTCTTGTCAGCACTGACTTTAGGCTTAAGCTGCTAGCATAGAAAGTTAGATTAAAAGAAACATCTCCTGTTTCTAGGCATCCCCTTAATATAAAACCAGATCTGCAAACATCATTAGACACATGTCTCTAATTGAAATTAATGGGAACTAGAAGCAATATCAAATAGCCTGTCTCACTAAACCCCTGTGACTGAGCAGTGCCAAGAACCACGTGAGACTGAAGATGGATGCAGAAAGGCCACCCAAGGGGTAGAGAGGTGGTTCTGTTAAAACCAAAATGCAGCTCTGGAATAGGCCTGGGATAGGGGTAGGAACTTGGTGGAACTTGGACTGTCTGAATCTGGCTCTAGGTGCCTGAAGAAGGCTGGAAATTCTTGGTCATGGTAACCCTCAAAGACTCCAGGCTAGCGTGAGGAGGCACCCAATGGTTAACGAGCTCTTTAGTTGTAACATGTAGCATTTTGTGCTCTGAGTATGCAGCCAGCTCTGTAGGGGCCACCTTCATTATTGGCCACCCTTTATCCTTGGTCAAGGCATGTTCTTTACGTGTAGGTCACCAAAGCTGCCCTGACTTGCCTGGTGGTTTTCTGCCCTGGACAGAGTTCTTGGTGCATTTGAATTACCAGTGACCCTTAGTACCCAGGATGATTCATCACAATTGCCAATGCATATTTATAGCAGCAAAAATTCATTCAGTGCTAGTCAAGGAAATCATGTGTGAATTTAAGTCCAGTTGGCAAGGTAGTACAGTATCTGAAATGTTGGCTGTGCAGCAGCTGTCATTCTATGCCAATCTATTCTATCATACAGTAAGCAGGTGGCTCACACATATTGTTTTTACTACATATCATTTTAATTTTGCAATGTCTCACTGAAATAGGAAATATGTGCTACTGATTTCAATAAGATTCTCTTTATTGAAGCCAGGAGAGCATGTTAATAGCATGCAGCAATTTACAGCGTGGTTGGAGTAATGCAGCAGCTGGTGAACCTGTTTATTCCCTATGGCTGTAGTTGTGTAGCAGTCTTAAGTGTAGCTAATTAACTTCTATTCATTAGGGCTTTTACATAAATTCAGGCAGGAAAGAGTAGAAGCCCCAGTTTGTGTTCCTTCAGCCCAGTTCATGATGCCAAGCTGCAGCTCCATCTCCTCTGGTTGGCAGGGCCAGGCCACCCGAAGGGACTTTCAGGGCTCTTCTCTATTTCTGAGATTGGTTTCTCTCTACATCTTTTAATTTTCTGGCATTTATCAGCTTAGGAGGATATTTTGCTTGGTCTGATGGTAACTCTTATTGCTATTATGGAAAGCTCTTTGTAGGAACTACTGTTGATAGAACTGATGACACATTATCTTTTTATTTTCCTCTGCAAGTTGTTTGCCTTTCAATTACAGAGGACATTGATAGCAGAACCCTTATTCTGGCAAGATGTTTCAAAAGTGTATTATGTGAGGGAGATTTTAGGTTACAACAACAAAAAAATCACACCAAAATCACAAAAATAATTAATGGGAATCAGGAAGGAGAAAGAGGGAGAATAAGGGAATGTAGTGTTTAGGGTTGCTGAATTCTTGTGGCTGAGGATGAGATCAAGTGCAGGATCAGCACCATCCTCTCTTCTAAAACTGAGCTATTTCCTACGAATTAATGAAGTCTCATTTTCCAGCCCATGCCACTCCTGGGTGCTCCGGTGGAGCAGCTCCCTGCAGTTGTGTCATTTGAACACTGAGTGGCACTAAAGCCCATGGCACTGACAACACCAGGTATTCAAAAGAGGGTCTTTAACTCAGGAGGATGCGAACGACTGGATAACAGAGGAGGGGGTTTTGAATGGCTGGGAAAGGAGGTTTTAGAGATACAAACCTCTAGCAGGCATTACACATCTTGGACGTGTTGCCTCTCCAGTTATTTTTGAGGAGGAATTTAAGTTTTGCAAAAGATCTTTCTGAAACCATTGAAGAATTCTTCTGGCCATAATACTGACTTTTTTTTTTTTTAATTAATTGACTTTAATTCTTCAGGCAGACTCAATATATTAAAAGAAAGCTGTTCTGGAAGGCCTGAATCAACATGAAGTTCAAAAGAATGTCTCAGTTTGTTTAGCTCCCAGAAGATAGGGAGAAATGCCCAGTGCTGTTAAGGGCTACTATTGAACAACCTTGGTGTGGTTCCTAAAAACTATTTGTGGGCAGTAATTAATACTTTGCAATACCCCATTGTTCTGGTGGAATTTTGTACAATTTGCAGTTAGTTGAGACCCGGTTCCTACTTACTCAAAAGCTGCAGTTTCATCAAAGGCTTTTCATCTTCCTCTGCAAAAAAATGGCTCCTGCTTTTACTGTAGGAATGCTGCTTTTGGGACTAGTTCATGACACGGATGTTACATTCAGTTTTCTGAAGAATTCATCATCATCCATGCTTTACTTGAACAAAATACCTGAGACATGGCCCTTGACAGCTGTATTTTGTGTTGGACAATTTTTTCTGGAGCTCAAGCCTGGGCCAGATTAGGCACATGGCCCTTGTTCATCATGCTGAGGACAAGACCATACCCCCACCTCTGACCTGAAATGTTGGAGGTGTAGCTGCAGAATGTGCTTCGAGGTGAAATTCTGGGGAAAACCACCAATTCCAGGCATCGAGTGGTGGTCCTGTTTCAAAGTGTTGCTTGGATGCAAGCAAACGTGTCAGACAAATGAAGTCAAATATACAAATCACTTCCATTCCTCTCCTTCCTTACTTTCCATCTTTTTCTCTGTCACTGCAACTGTTGAAGCTTATTTAATCTCAGTGCACTAAACCAATGTCTGAGTTTCCCATAGAATTGGCTTTGGCTTTTAATCCTCTCTGGAGGGTGCCAGGACTCATGGTAGGATGTAAAAATCTTACTGTTTTCCCTACTCTAAGATTTACTTCAGCCATTGAATTGTGTATTTGAGTGGCATGTCCTATTATTTAGTCACTAATCAGATCGTGTGTTACTAATGGGAGTAGTACCTTGTTTCTCTTCACAAGAGAATCATTTAGGTTGGAAAGGACCTCTAGGATCATCAAGTCCAACATCTCCCTGATCCCCAGATTATGTCTCAAAACAAGTATCATAAGCACAACCAGTGACCAATATATTTTCTGTTGAAAACATCCCATAATAGTGCCCTGGAAGAAGAACATTGAATAACTTGATGCCTTACGTTCATACATCACAAAGATTGCATTTTGCTGGAATGGAAGAGGGAACTTTATAGGTATAAATATAAATTAATTTTAGCTGTATGGTCCCTGTTAAAGAGGGGGGCTGGATCTTAGAGGCAGGCCAGAGAAGGTTCCTCTTTTAATGTTACTCTCTAGATAAAGCTTCAGGATCAGTTATAGATGTTGGAAAAATCATCCATATGTTCTTATTGCATGACAGTTACTGAGTTCCTATTAAATATGGGGAACACTTTTGATATTAGCTTCTTTTTCAGTGGCAGATGAGAGCTACTATGAGGATCAAGTGTTTTAAGAACTCACCAGGCTTCCATCTGTGGTTACACGACTAACATGTTCTGGTAGCTCTGCATGTTGTGCTTCAGATAATTCCCCCATCTATGGGTTTTAAACAAATGTGGAATTGCCTTTTCACTCAACTCTAAGGCTCTGTGCTCTAAGGCTCGTGGCTTTGCACAGTCACCAGAAGCTGTAGAAAATGTGTTGCAGATTTGGCCAAGCTGTACTTGTGATGTTGTCACAATGGCTTTAAATGACCAGAGGTGGTGGCAACACCCCTCATGTCTCAGAGGTTCCTTGTGCTTTTTCTACAGATGAAATTTGGGTGCTGAATTCTTCCATTCCTGACAGCAAATTCTGCAAATTCATTAGTAGCTGGAGAATTTCCTTTACCTTTCTTCTCTTTAATATCTCCAAACAGATATTTACTGTTCCACAGTGTGAATGGTTTTCTCATATTTAAGCCAGGCTGGTGATAGATTGTCATTCCCAAACAGTTCTGCCTGGAAAAGGGGTAATTTATTACAGGTGTTTCACAAGGAAGAGAAAAATGTCTTCCATTAAATTGTTTTTTACTACCTCTAGGCATTAAATGATATTCTTTTCTGATTGATGGCAGCCTTGTGATGTGGACAAACAGCAGCAATCAGCTGAGGTGAAAATGCACTTCTCTCACCTGAGGGTTTGTTCATGAGCTAAAAAGAAATGACAGAACTTGTGACAATAGTACTTACGAGGCTATTCTGGGCTAGATCTCTCTTTGAGAGAGTTTTTTTCCATTATTAGAAAATCAGTTTCAATTTTGTTATAAAAATTTAGTATGAAATACAATATTAATAATCACATATCATCACATCCTGACAATTTTTCTCATCATGGGGAAATGGCAAAGTTTCTATGCTGAATTTGTAATTTTTGATGTTTTTGAAGTTGACCTACAGAATCATATGGAAATGCATTGATGTGGTCTTCATTGTTTGCTCCTTTTGAAGTTCTTTATTGAAAGGGTGGTCAAGCACTGGCCCAGGCTGCCCAGGGAGGTGGTGGAGTCCCCATCCCTGGAGGGGTTCAACAAACGAGTAGATGTGGAGCTTTGGGACATGGTCAGGGAGATGTTGGACAAAGGTTGGACCTCCTAGAGATCTTTTCCAACCTAAATGATTCTATGATTGGACCTGGGTGAACACGTTGGCTTTTAGGAATGGGTGATGTTTCCTCAGACTAGAGCACTGGTATAGGCATAACACAAATGCTGGGGAGTGGATTTACATCTGTCCTTACTCTTATAAATCTACAAATAATGTGGTATTTGCAGAAATGGCAAAGAGATTACATGTACTAAATGGCTTGTGTCTTTTTTTTAATCTCTTAACGGGCTTAAATACCCTATAAATAGATGAGATACAGAAACTCCACACTCACTGTATTAGAGATCCACTGACACGCAGATAAGATTTTTCCAGAACTCTTATCAGAGTTCTCTGCTGCTCTGGTAAGAGTTCATACAAATCATTTTATCTATGTTAGAAGAATAATTCCTGTAATATTGCCATATTAGTACTTCTCAGCTTTCTCTTTATACCTGGAATTTTAATCTTATGTTTTTTTTCATCTTCACAAGGAAAGTACAATTCTCTTTGAGCTGAATTTTCACTTCTTTTCCCAAGCAAAAGTTTTGAGCTCAGTTCTGTGGTTCATGTGTTTAACTTTGGTCAATATTGGATAAAAAAAGTGGAATTCAGACTTTATGCTGGTATTTACTCTGTAAATGATCTCTCTTTTCACATGTAACAAAAAACACCTTGGGGTGTTACTGTGACAGTGTTGGATGTGTCAAACGTGGCTATTGGTATCTAAGCAACTTGTGTGAGATCCTTTTGAAGACATTGGAGGGGAACAGGATCATGATTCACCTTAAGCTTTTACCTTAGGGTGAGATGAATTATACCTGAGAAATGCCTTTTTCTCTCTATAAACTATAAAATGAATTTAGGTCACCCATGGAAATTTAGGCTGTCACTGCTGTATGCATATAATTTGAACAGACTCCAGCTTGTTGACCTTCCTCTGTGTACTGGGGGCCCAAAACCAGACCCATGTTATTTCAAATGTGGCTTTGTGAGTGCTGAGCAGAGGGGAATGCTCACATTACTGTGCCTGCTGGCTGTGATCTTGCTAATTCAGCCCATAGAATCGATTCAAAGAATCATTTAGGCTGGAAAAGACCTCTAGGATCATCAAGTCCAACCTTTGTTGGACAATCAGGTTGGTTAGGCCCAAGTGCTTGGTTTAGTTCTGTGTTTTAGGACAAATGCTTTCAACTATGGTTGCAGCTTACAGAATATGTCACTAACGGCTGTACATTGGGATCCCCAATATATTTTTATATTATTGTCACTGTTACCAAACATGATGAAACAGGATTTTATCCCAGTAGTTTTCCTAATGGTGAAATTCTTACAAAACCAAGGAATCGTTATCATTGACTCCAGAGAGGCCAGTAAATCAGTGAAGGTTTCACTTTGTGTCCTCATTCCCTGCCTGCTGGGGAACATGGATGAATTTGTTCACTCTGCAGAACTTAAAAGCTGAAGTGAAAGGTATTTCTCTTTAAAGAGAACTTGGTAGTAACTGCTGCACTATGTATGAAGGAAAGCGATTGCAATTATGTGGGAGTTTTTCTCCTGGATTCTGGATTTCAGGTAAAAAATTCTGCAATACTAGGGTCAGGTTTCTACCAAAGGTATACATAGAGAGAGCTAGATTGCCAGCTCCAGAAATTACCTGTAGCACTGGTTTGTTTACTGAGGAAAATCAGTGTTATGTACGATCCAGAGTGGGAGTTTTACTGGAATATTTGTAACTTCAGTAGTTTTGTTTAAAAAATTTTACTTAAGAAATTACTTTCTGTTGTGTTTTTTTCTTTGTCCTTTTTTTTCCTCTCTTTGGATTTGACTTATGTTGAATGAACTTTATGTTCTGAAAACTTTAGGAGGAGGTGAGTGCTTTTCCTGCCAGGAGTAATTGATTTAGCCACAGTGTTGTTGCAAACCAACTCCTGGGTTGCCCACAAACCCAGACAAGGCTGAGAATCCCAGCAGTTGAGATAACGCTTCTTACCCAAGCTGTAATGAGAAAAATGGATACAATACTCACCCCCCCACCCCTCTGGAGGGGACTGCTCTCTCTGACAAGGAGAATATATTGGAAAGTTACTTAATGATTTGGGGAAATAATCGTATTGGTACATGAGGTTCTAAGCTCATCAGTGACATAATCAGAAATAAAACAAGTTTCCTGAGTTTCAGTCTAATTTTCTATACCTGGGTGAAAATCTATGTTCCTTAATATATGGCCAGGCTACCAAAGCTTAACCTCAGCAGCTCTTTGATTAAATGTGAGTTTAGTTGGTTCATCAATATTGCAAGGAAACAAAAATAGTTCAGGCTTTACTTGTTTTCTGTACCAAAGCACGTATCACACTATTTTTTAAAATGTAATCACTATGAACTTAAAAAGATAAAAGTTTTGAGGTGAGATCTTAGTGCCACAGAAGTTGATAGCAGAATTTCCACGGACTCCATAGAGTCAAGAGTTCATCTTTTGTCTGGTATTGGGAGGCTTGTCTGGGCTAACATCAATGTAAGTGCATTTTACAGAAATCATTTTCTTTCATTGTCTTCTTGTTCCTGAATCCTGGAAATCAATTTGTGGTTTTACTCAAAATACAAATTCCAGTAAAAGGTTGCAAAGAAACCATCTTTTAAAGGTTTTTCTTTTTGAAAGGAATATTTTTCTGATAAATTTGCATCAATCCCAGTCCTCTGGTCCATTTTGAAAATGGTGTGAATTGTTCACTCTGCTGCTAAAATCTCCTGGCAACCTTTTGAGTGCATTTTGTTTCTTGAATTATGAAGGTGGAGAGAGCATCAGAGAGACATAAATGACTGAATTGGGTAGACTTCAAACATTTCTACTATGGGGACACTTTAAAATGTGCAGGCAGTTCTTTTATTCAGTTTTGTAACTAGGAAAGCTTAGCTCTGAATATCTGATGAGGTTTTGAGAACTGGATCTCAACAGCAAGAGCTTGGGTACCTTTTTTGCTGAAACTGTGTGGAAATCTAGAGTTTATTCTTGTGTATAGAACCTATTAACTGTGCTCTTGGTGTGAATCTTCTTGTTAATTCCTTGCTAATCTGATTTTGGAGCAAATAGTGGAGACCCTGGCCTGGGACCAAGCTAATTTAAAGGAAGCAAGCAGGAAGGGTGAGAATGGCCCATACTTGGGGTGCCATAGGGACCTCTTCAGGGAGTCTTATTAACTAAATACTGTTCTGGTATTCCTTTCATATGCAATCTTAACTTTCTAGCTGGGTGAAATGAACCCAAATATCTGTGTAAATGACTTGTTCAAACCTAACAGCTCAGGTAACAATGCCATGAAACTCGGCACTGCTTCAAGAACCCATGTGGCTTGGGTGCAAAAGAATCTGGCTCTCACAGCTCACTGCTTCTGGGATTAACAGAGAGAGCTTTGGGGTTTTACATATGTGTGCAAAATATTGCTGATCATAAACCGTACACATCTCAGGGCACTTCTTGTAGTCACATGAATAGCAACGAAAAAGCTCCCAGCTGTTTTTTTCTGCCTCTCATTTGATCAGAGTAAGGCCACCTGGTCTGTTCTAGGGGCTGATGCACCCCCTGCTGAAGTGCTTACAGTCCAAGGCAAGTGGCAGACAAAGAATATGGTTAGGTTTTCAAAGGTGAAAGTAGGTACATGCACTTCATAATATTGACTTTAGTTTGTATTTGTGTATTTGGAATATCACAAACACATAAAACCACAGCCAGCCTCATCCATCTCCCCCAATAACCACCACCCGACCCTGTAGATGCCCCTGTCAGGAACTCTTCTTGTGGTGCAATGCTCAAGGGAATGATCTTGTTTCATGGAGAGGGAAACGGGATGACCCAGAGATCAAGGGCAGAGAGTCTGGCTTCTGAATACTACATTGTTAAGCCATGTTTTGGAATATTGAGGTGTTCCTGTGAAGACTGGATTAGGTCAGAGGAGCCGTGACAATGGTGCAAAGTCTCCTCTTGCAGTAAGGAATTAGAAGCACTATAAAGGAAGAGATGTATTAATACAGAACCTACTTATAGAAAGAAAATGTTCCTCGTGTTCAGACTTCTTGGCCTAGAAATAAGAGATGTAGCAAGATCTAACAACTTGAAGCTCAATCTAGACAAATATTGTCTTACCTCTATAACATACGTGTTTAGTTACAGTTTACTGTTAGAATAAAAGAGCAAGAAACAATAAATTATCCCTCCCTTGCAGGTTTTAAATTAAGATATCTTAATCTTTCTGAAGGATTATTTAGGTCAATGACTAATCAGGGCCTGATTCAACATATTTTATTTAGAAAGTCAGATTAAATGGGAGATGTGTGAGGAATTTCTTTCACCTGAAAAATAAGTCTAGAAAGGGGAGCTATCTTAATTAGCAAGCTAGTGCATTGACTAATTTGATGTATTATTTTATTAGGTAAAGAGTCTTTAACATGTCTGAATTTTATTTTAGATTTAAAAACGGTACTCTCTAATACTACTTAGGAAAAATCTTTGCTTAGACTACCATAAAATTCACAACCTTTGGTAGATGATCCATTTTGAGGAAAATTAGGGAAGTGACAAATATTTGGTGCTCTCTACCAACGCAGATTGTCTCAGTGTGTTACAGGAGTTGCAGGATTGGGCTTGTGGACACAGACATATTTCACTGGCATTACTTTTTTTGGCTGAAGAATGTGAGAAGTTATATTCGTGAGATAATTATTAGAATACATTTTTTTTCCAGCTCCGATGCCAATAGAAAAAAAAGAGATTATGTTGCAATTGAAGAATGCATCCCAATCGGCACTGAACCTTTCTGGATCATATTTCCAATGAATTAAAGTCAAATAATTTCAGACAGAGTCTATTAGCAAAGGAAAGAGCCGTTCCCACTCTCCAATGAAATGAGAAACATAACTGAGTACCACCTGCCACAAAGGCAGCACAATGATCCAGATGGTTATTTATTTTCAGATAGGGAGAAAGAATGGAGAGAGGAAAAACTGCTGCCAGAATTTGTGGTTTGGTTTTTTTCCCTTCTCCTTTGTTACCTTCTTGTCAGAATAGTTTCTCTAATTACAGGGGAAAAAAAATCTTAGGAATAGGTTGCATTGATGGGATGTTCCTTTTGATATCTAAAGGCAATTTACTTTTTATTATTATTATTATTAGCATGAAATGTAGTTTGAGAGGTCCACCCATTGCTATTTCATCCTGTACGATCCATAAGACAAAAATAGAATGAAAAGGATTTTGGCTCCTTGGTAGTGATTACTTTTCCCCCTGAAGCCTAGAAATTAATTTGCAATTTTACTTGAAATAGAAATGCCTGTAACAAGCTGGAAATAGCCTGCAATTTTTAAAAAGGGTTTCCCTTCACCAGCCAGACCTTTTATTACAAAGACATAATAAGAGAAGTATCGAAGGACCTCTGGTTTTCTACTGAGAGTACTCCCTAATTATCACGACAGGTACTTCCTCCACCTCAGTCCCAAGAAGTTATTCTGAGATAACAAATGATGCTTGAATTCTGCTATTTTTTAGGTCTTTATTTTGAAGCTGCTCCTTACCACACGTCTAGTTTTGTATATACAGAGCTATGTCAGTGATGTTCCAGCCAGGGGGAATTATTTACATTCCTGCTGTCTTTATTTTCTTCTGAGAGATGACACCAGGCAGGGCTCAGGTCAGTTTCTGACCTAAATTCAGAACATTATTGAACAAGGAGAGTATCTCCCCTTTTTCCCCGCTGAGGTTTGCTTTAGGAGCTTTATCATTGTAAAACTAAATGTAGAAGCCCTTATTCCATTTATGTAATGTGCCAGAAATATATATCAAGACAAAATTAGAGTCTGACACACATATGTCACAGAAGTATTTACTTCAACAGCAAGCATATCTTAGGCATTTTTAAAATCTGAAAAATTAAGTGTATCTGCATGTCATGATTTCCCAACACCTGCTCTTCTTGTGTCCAAGTTTCTCAATTTCTTGACTTTGAGAACCCCCTCTTACTTTTTTCCTTAGACTTTGTGTACAAAGCTTGAAAGCATCACTTAGTTGTGTACTAATAGTTCAAACTTGATATTAAAGTCTGTTCAATCTTGTGATTTTAAAGCTAAAATTGCTGGATGTGCCCGAGTGTGGCTCAGATCAGATGCAATAGTGAAAGAAGCCAACTTGAAGAAAGGAAGAACAGAATTCAAATTCAATTACAAAACAATTAGAGATTAAGTATTACCTTCTCTTCATTCTCTCTTTGGTATGATATACTGCTAGGCTCTTACTAAAAAAATTACTATCTTAGTTATGCTTGATTAAAACCAGAACTTTCAGCTCGGTCCTTTATGTTCTTCCACTTTTGTATGTGGAAAACCTTTGGCGCTTTTGGGTTCAACACTTTGGATCCTTGTGTTGAATTATGTTTGTCACAGCTGTTGAAAAAATCACTTGCACTTTGACTTTGGCTATTAATTTGTGGCTTTGGAGAATCATAGAATCATTTAGGTTGGAAAAGACTTCTAGGGTCATCAAGTCCAACCTTGTAGCTATGGAGATCTGTGATATTTTTGTGTGAGCAAAGCAGAATGATACAGAATGGTTTGGGGAGGTTTTCCATTATTTCATCTACTACTCAATAATGGCAAACTCCAGACTCTAAAGCACTCTTACAAAGGACCTTTGCAAAACAATTACATGACTGAGCCTAACTCTTGATGGTCCATTCAGTAACTCATTTGTAGCTCCTGGGAATAGTGCTTGTGGTCTCCATCCTGTTTCTCACTGTGAGGTGCTGGGGAACAGCACCACGTACATAGTGACCTGATAACCTTCTTCATGGTCTTCGTAATATCTGATTTCTTCTTAGGCTTTGTTTTTAGATGTGTTAATGCCACTGAGTGTGGGGTATGCAGGACCTTAGAGATATTTAGGCAGAGAATATGAAGGATGCTGATAGTAATGGTCATTGGAATAGCTGCCTGCAGACCAAAGGTTTCTGGTCTTCCCAGTTTCACAAGTGGTATATTCACTTTAAATCTTTCTTATTTAGAGAAGGAAAATCATTTCTAAACACATTCCTTTCCCAGCTTCATCATGACTTTTATAGCTTAATTATAAGCTCCTACAAAGAGGGTTTTACTGCACAAATGCTGACGCAGCCTTACCTCTAGTGACCTGAATGGCCTCCTATGTTCATGACCGTAGATCAGTAATCATGTTATGAAAATATGCATCTGGCTTCTACCCCAGACTCTGGACCATGGTGGTGGTGTGTCTTTCTGTGTGATGTTATATGTATGTATCACTTGGTACAAAGAGCCAAAATTCTTGGTGGTGACTCAGAAAAATAGGTCCTATCTTTGTTAAGAACCAGCTTTGATTCCCCTGTCCCTTATACTACCTCCCCAGCTGTGTCTTGTCTGGCTGATCAAATAAATCAACCTGGAATATCTTTAAAAGACTTGAAGAACAGGCCTCATGGCAGATGAAACAAAATCAGGTTTAGTGAAACTATTTATTGATCTCGTTTTACACGGCAAAGGATATCCAGAACATAGGGGATGGCTGCTGCTTTGGCAAGGAAATCATTGCTAACCGTGGGTTGGAGCTTTACTTGCTTGCTTGTTTTTTCCTACTTAGATCTCCATTCATTTTGATTGGAAAATGAATGATTAATTTGATTCATTTTGGGTTGGAAGGGACCTCCAAAGGTCCCTGCTTATTGTAGGGGGGTTGGACTAGATGACATCTCTACCTCGGGCAGGTTGCTCAGAGCCCCATCAAGCCTCACCTTGAATGTCTCCAGGGATGGGGCCTCCACCACCTCTCTGGGCAACCTGCTACACTGATCCACCACCCTCACATTAAAGAACTTTTTCCTAATGACCAACCTCAAACTCCCCTTTTCTACCTTAAAACCATTACCCCTGGTCCTGTCGGTACAAACAGGAACTCTGTGGGAGTTCAGCTATACCTTCTCCTCAGCCAGATTTAGGCTTTAACAAGCATTTCTGTGGATTGCTGGGACTGTTGGTGTGTCTGAGTGTAACTGTTGAGCTGTAGACTCAGGTAGACCAGAAGCAGCTAAAAGTGCAGCAGGTTTGAATGATAAAACTGGGTGAAGAAGCGGCTAAGGCTCTTTAATTACCGGTGTCCTGCAGGATACGGTAATTGACTATGTGTTGACAAGGCACAGGTGAAAGGGGATGGAGGGAAGATGAGGACAGAGCTATCTGGAGGGTGCTGTCTCCTGGCAGGTCCATATTTCAGTGCTCATTTGACGCTGATTAAATCCCCAGCTCCTGCCCCCCCCGCTCCTCTCCT
>VYZX01032505.1:0-32136 GCA_013401335.1 Brachypteracias leptosomus
AAAAAGAAAAGGGAAGGGAAGGGAAAGGTGTAAGGGCCCATTGAAGGAAAAGGGGTTGAGACCCTCATGATCCCTCAGCTTTATACTGAATATGACGTATATGGGATGGAATACCTCGTTGGTCAGTTTGAGGTCACCTGTCCTGGCCTCTCCTCCCCACAGGTGCGGCCTTTCACTTTCTGCACTCCCCGATGTGGTACACAAGACCCAGCAGTGACCTTGGTCTGCACACACCAATCCTTGGTAGTAACTCTAAACATCAAGTGTTATCACTGCTAGAAGCAGACACTGTCTGCAAAAACATGCTGTTAGCTTCAGAAAGGGTAGTTAGTTGGCAGAGACTCAGATGAAAAATAAAATCACTGAACAGAATTGGTTTGGTTCTAATACAAACCAGGACAACATATATATAATATACTCTATATTTGGTTTTAAGCTTACTGATATAAAATCTGTTTATGACTGCAGAATGAACTGAACAACAAAGTTGGTATGCTGTCACAATGTAAATATTCACACATTACCTAAAAAGGTGCTACAAAAATGATTCTCTGATTCTAGAAAAAGTAATGAAATGTGTTTTCACATTTTGTGATTTAATCAGCTTTCTTGCTCATGAAAGCTTCCAGACATCAAACAGAATAGTAAGAATAGAGGCTGAAAAGAATAATAAAAAGTAATCTAGAATTAGTGGGAAGTGACATTTCTAATTCTTCCCATACTATGTACAATTACTCATTGTTCCTTCACGATTCAAAGGCCTAAAGGAGAGAAAGGGAAGCACAGGTGCACTGAATATAGAAATTCCTTATAGCTGACAAGGATGGATAATTTCTTTATTTCCAAGGTACCTTCAAGTTATAATGTGATTTGGGGCTCTATATTCTATGATTCTATATCCAGCTCTATTTTAGAGAAGAACTTGAATACATTTGCAATTAACAGAAAGATATATTCTAAAAAGACAGTTTCTATAATGCAACCTAATCTTACTTTTTATTAATAGAATTCAACATAGTGCTTTTTGGAATCAACCTTGCTTCTTCCCTTTGCTTTACCACTATATTACAGGAAATTGCTAAAATCAGACTGACATCCATTGCAGTTCATGCATTCAGGAAAAAAAAACCCATGCCCTGCTGACCTTTTAATTTTAAATCTTTTCACAACAAAAGGCATATAATCAGTTTTTAAAGCTTTCCATATCCAGAAATTCAGCTCCTTTCAGTATTTTTTCATTTTTTTTAGTTTAAAAGCTTTGGGAACAGAAATGTTTTAGAGATTTCATATTTGCTGTAGTTTCAAAATAATCAGTCAAATCAGTATAAAAGTGTAGGTAAGATCCAAATGGCAGCCCAGATTTCCAATTCTGCTTAGATGAATTTATGTATGACTGTAACAGTGTCTTTAGAGAGAGCAAATATTTTTATCTTTTCATGTACTACAGCATTATATCATATGCAGTGATCTGATGGAAGAAACAGGCAGGGTCTCCTAATAATAATTGGTGTATCAATTTTGTTTCTATATGTTTAAATACATAACTATTATGTAGAACTTTACCACAAAGTGACTCAAATCCTCTAATTCTGTCAGAAGCCTAAATATATGATAAACTATGGCTGTGAAAAACAGAAAGTAAAAAGAAAAGGTATATACCTTGTTTTGCCATATAAATCTACCTCTGTCCTCTGGGATCAGTGACAAACACTGGGAATATACTATGCAAATATTCCAGCCAGGGCTATCCTAAAGAGTAAATGACAGGAGGACCATTTACTGTTTTAGGATACACAGTATTTCCCCCAGAACTGCCTTCTCTCATTCCTCATACAGGAATTCCACCTGTTTTACTCCACAGTAGCAATAATGTACTGACTGGTGAAGAATATATATTTTAGCAGGCTGCCAAAACTCAGGATGTACAAATGCCTCTGCATCTTAGTAATCATAGATCCTTTGTTCCTGTGCTGAGTTATGTGAATCATGCACATACAGAAGCAGAATGGTCTATTTTTGCCAGGAGAACTCAAGTAATCTAGTTATGTACTGCACATACAGCAGTACAATGAAAAGAAAGAATCTTAAGGTGAATGTCAATGAAAGGTTAAATCTGACAAGTCTGATATGCTTTGCACAGAAGAAGTGAAATAGTTTGCTTGAAGTATAGCAAGCTCATGTTCAGTGCCTTTGTCTTCACATACGTAATGCTGCAAAATCACAGCTGAGTGACTCCTTTCTCCTATATGTGACACAGATTCCTATATCTGATACACAGCAATCAGATCCCTTTATAGACAACGGAGTTAAATAAGCATTCTTAAACTTTTGTCTTTTTTTCCCTCCAGTCAGAATCTTTTCAGGACTCAGGTGACCCTTGAGGAATTTTTTAGGGTTGGAGGGACTGGAGCCAGAGATGGAACCAGCTCTCTATATTTGAATCCAGACAGATTTGTCACATTGCAGATTGATATATGGTAATCTAAACCAACATAGACAAAAGCCTCATTGTCACTAAAACCCTTCCTACAGTAACATCTGAGGTGCTCATATGCTGGGAACTATGCTAATAGACTATTCCCTTCATGAATAGAATTATTTCATTCTCCTTTGAGCAGAGGAGCATTGTTGGTAGGGCAGTTTCCCCACTCACAGCTGTAAGTTCCTGAGAACCATCTCTGTGGATATAATGGATTTGTACATATTTGATGAGAAAAGCAGTGCAAATAACTTCAGAATTTTCCTCCTATGCCTTTCTCAGTCTCCTGTCTTTCACAGTAAGAAATATGCATGACTGCAAGGAAGTACAAGAACAGAGTCAGCATACATTAGAATTCTCCAAAACACCATTTCCAACCTTCAACCATTTGTGGATCATCCTGTGCTAGATATGTTGTCCATATATTTAGTAGCCCCCATCATGGATCTCTTTTCAGTAATTTTGCTCAGTATCCCCTAGTCCCAGATAAACATTTAGTAGCTACAATAAAATATGGCAGAGTTCTATAGCTTAATGAGTTTATTTTTACAAGAGGCATTGCACATGACAGTTAAGATGGCCTCTTGCTCCCACTCTGCATCATATATTACAGTTACCCAGATCTTAAATTCTCTGGAGTTATGATAAGCAGCAGTGGTGAAAGATGCAAAAACAGAGACAGAATGTCTTTATTCTGCATTTTTTAGTACCTAAGGAAAAAACCCCTATTTTTTATATGCAAATGCAAAAAAGGAGCACAAACTAGTGACTACTAGATCAACTTTCATCTGCTTCTTGATAGTTTGGGTGGGGGGAGCTAATGTTAGAAAATTATCTGTCTGCATTGCGTAAGAACTCTTCTGTTTAAAGTAAGGAAGAAATTATCATTTTCTATTCTGCTATATGCTTTGCATTTGTGAAAGTCATGCTTACTCCTTTCTATTGGTCCTCTGTACCCATTTTCTTCACTGCAAGATAAAGCAACTCTCAGCTGTGCATTGCTGCGATAATTGAACTAGATTGTGAGTGATTTGACAGATATGACAGAGGTAACCTTCAAATCATCCTCTTTTATGAGAGATACAACAAAACCACCACACATGCTGCTTCAGCTAGGGGTTATAAAAAGGGTACCCCTACCTTGCCAATACAGAGTTCACAGAGCAATGTCTTATCAATGCCCACCTCACTGCCTGGTGATAGAGTTTATCAAAAAGTGTAGAGGTGCAGTGACTTATCAAGAGAACCGTAGCCCTCCAATGAGGGGAAGAGACAAAGACTTCCACAGACTGTGCCTACAAATACAAACTGAAAAAGAGAAATCTGGGTCAGCAGAAGACTACTGTATCCATGTTATTCATAAGGCAGTAGTCCACAGATTGGTATATTTTGGATTAAGGTGTTTAATAAGCTCGAAGAGCACTGCAGAAGAGCCTCTGACTGACATCCAGGGATCTTGAGCCTGCTTCTGTACAGAATGAGCTGTAATACCACAAAAGACTCAATATAAAAATGCTTTGTTTTGCATAAGGTACTCAGATTCAGCCATAATGTACAAGCAAGAACTCTGGGCATCTTAGTCAAAAGAAAATCTAATTTCTGGGTTAGAATTAGAGTCTTTTATATATATGAGAGAGTAAATGGGGCAAAGAAGAGGAAGATACAGAAAAGCGAGAGCAGGAGTGACGCCTTATCATCCATAAATAAGAACTGTCTTCAATTCATTTTTATTGAAGGAATAAGGAATAGACCATGAAAGGAGTCAGAAATTATACAGGAGTCCTTTCCAGGACTTTGTGGCAGAGCAGAGCCACAAACTGTGAGTGGTTTTTTTTTGGCTTTTTTTTTTTTCCCTCTTACATTGAAACAGCATATTTCTTGCTAAGAAATATACAGGCTTACTGCAGCATTATTTGTTTTACAGCTACTGTTCTACAGATTTACAGCATATAATTGAGTATAACAGCATGAAAAAAGTCAAACTGAGCCTGTACAACAGAAAGTGAATGCACACTTTTTTTTCCCCCTTCTAAAAGAAATGTTCCTAGTGTCAGCAATTTATCAGTTTGCACTCTCACCTGCTTGCTTTTCTCATTGGTTTTAATTGAAAACAGATGCATGAAAATGTACATCTGGAGTAATATATTGAAGAGAATCAATTGTTTTGAAGAAATCATTGATTTTTTTTTTTAACCTTTTATTATGTCTGAGTGTATCAAAATTTAACTCAAACATTGTGTAAACCTCAGACTCATAGTGGTTTTAAAATAATCACAAAAGTTATTAAGTAAACAGTTTATAACAGTTACCAGATATAACCCTATACTTGGATACTTTCAATTTCAGGTATTTTACTCTTTTATACATATTTTCATGGTTTTATGTAAAGTGGCTACTGTTATGATTCTAAATGGTATAAGATTTGCCACATCTTCAAAGAGCTTTTTTTTTCTGCTTGACAGTGGTAAGAAAAAGCTTTCCACAAGGATTTTGAAGAAAAATATGGTCAGTAATTTGCTCCAGTAGCCTTCAGAAATATCTGAATACTGCAGAACATACACTAAGAGCCTCTTAGAGGCTCAGATCTCCAGAAAAGCAAAATCCCATTTCATACATCAGTTGAGACTTTTTATTAGTTTCCCCAAGTAATTAGTGTAGATTTGAGAAGGGAAATAAAAATATAAACTTGGATATCAAATTATTCCCTCACACACACAAAAAAAATGTAGCAGATTATAATTCCATTCCTCCTATCAAAAATAGACCTGAAGGGGGAAAAAAAGAGAAGTTCCCAGCCAATCTCTTGTAAATAAACCTGTTCTAAATGGATTTCCACTTGCCAACAGTATTTCTCTGTTTTCATCTTTAATTCCTTCTTTTCAGAACCACTCATTTTTCTTCATGCTCTCTCCTCTACCCTAATATGTCTCATTAATTTTGAATGGTTCCTGTTAGTTTGCACTTCTTCATTTCTGCTTATCTGCACCACTGTCCTCCATTCCTTCAGTTTGTTGCCATGATGCAGAGTGGTGTTGAAGCTTTTTGGCTTCCACCATCATGCTCTGACTCATGCTTCTAGCTCTCAGCTGGATCTCATTACTGCTTCAGTCCAAGAACACTCAACCCTAAAACTCCTCACATTTAAGGGAGAGATCTGGCTACACTTCAGACATAGCATAACTTTGATGAAGGGCAAAGCTCCTTTCCAAAGTCCATGCTGTTATCTAGAGAGAAAGTGGGGGACTGGGAGAATGATTTAGTAACTTGACACAAACCTGAGCAGCACAAAGACACACATGCTCGTTATGGAAAAATTATCTCCTACAGTAGACCTGCTTAGAGCAAGCTCTTTGGCATGGAGGTTATTTCTTCTTCTCTGTTTATGCAAGGATAGTACAATAGGGAGCCAAACTTCATGGGCACATGGGGCATCAACATAGCATAGAAAATCAGCATCTGAAGGAAAGAGAAACTCCTGACAGCCTGTGTGAGAATGATTGCCCCCAAATTTAGTTTCAGTCATCAAATCAGTCACCTGCTCCTACTTGTTGATATGTGTTGGACTGAAAAGGAAGCATTTTTGTTTCCAAATGAAAGTGGATTAAGAAAAGCAGGTGTCTGAAGACACTGCAGCTTCCCCTTTTTCCACACTTTTGGCTGTTCATCTCATTTTCAATTCCGATAATTAACAGAGCTAACCTCCAGTCAGTGCTCTTTTTTCCATTTCATTGTTGTAACTGGCACACTACTCAAGGTTTCTGTGCCGATCACAAAAGAATTGCTTTGCTTCTTCTCTGCCTTGAACCTTCCTCATTTAAATGATATAGGTTTTTTTACATTTCCATTGGCCCAGCCTTCCCTTGCTGCTGGCTGCCTCCTTTCTCCACAGCTCTCGCTGTTTTGTTGCTCTGCCTCTAGAGGTATGGATAGGAGGCTGAGCTCTTTCCAAAGCAACTCAATAAGCTTAGCTGGAGTGAGGTAAAAACAATAGCAACTGGCAGCAAAAGGTAAACAGACTGACAGAGGCTTTTAAATATTATGGTGTTAAAAAGCATACAGGGATTATAGACAGGAAGAAAATGGAAGAGAGAAAAATATAGGACAGAAGAAAGCAAAATATAAAAGACAATGAAGTGGTCAAGTGACAACTTCAGCAAGCTAGGAACAATATTGTATTACTCACCAGAAACCTGTTTTACATGTAGACAGATAACACTGTCTAGAGAGTGACAGGACACTTGTTTCCCTTGTTTTGCTTCCATTGTCCCCTTAGCTCCCTCCTCCTCCTCCTCCTCCTCTCTCATTTCTTTATTCCTTCTAGTTCTTCGAATTACTTCTTTCCACTATAGATTTTTTAGCTCTTCTGTTTATCTCTCTTGGTTTTTGCTCCTGTGTTTAAAGTGAAGATGAGGAAGACAAGAGGACTCATACAAGCTTTCAATGCTGAGGACAAAAGCTTGGACTTTGAAGCAGCAACAGAGAAGGAATCAGCAGAGAGAAGAAAGAACTTATTTCTCTGGCTCTGGTGTTCTTTTTTTTCCACTATCCTATTAAACTTATTTTAAACATAGCACATATTACTTTTCACACATTCTTTGCTCATTTCTAATAGCACACAATTATATACATATGACCCTGGCAACATCAGGTCACCACTGTGCATAGGTGCTATTATCAGTTCTCGTAATCTTATCACCATTCTTGTAATGCTTAATGCTTTTCTTGAAGCCCCATCTTTCATATTCGTATCATTATGTGACAATCTCAAGTTATATTCTTTGAAAAATAAATGAAGGGTGGGATTAATCTCACCTAATTTAATATGTGTAGAATGTAGACATCTAAATTTCAGCTAACCCCCTAGGCTGACTTTATAGTCAATGAACAGAATTAGGCAATTTTAAAGCATAGCTTTTCTGATCTATTTTAGAATTCTATTTTAGGATGAGATATGCTGCACCCAAGAAGTGCCTATTTCTCCCAAGTAAGACAGTGGAAGCCCAGGATGAATAGCTGAGCTGTACATGATTACATGCCTCCGGATGAATCCTTTTTACCTCTGGGCTTTGCAGGGAAAAAAAAAAAAAAAATCAGAAAGTAGTGTCTAATATGGATTACTATAACATTAATATGCAAATAAGACTAACTTCAAATATTTTGTTTAAAAGTATACACAATCTACAAGAATTTCAGGCTTTCATTTTTTTTACCTATTTGATGACCAGGCTCTTTTTTGTTGTTTTGATTTTTTTGAATACTTGAAACTGGTATTAAATACTGCTTTATAAATACCATTTCCCTTTCTCTCCAGATCTTTCTTTGTCTCTCACTTCACCCACCTTGCAGTTTACTCTCTTTTCAGGGCTTTTTTCTTTTTCTGAGATTCACTATATTGACTTGTGCAAGGGTATGTGGAAGGCACGAACATCTGCTTCACAAGGTTATCTGATCAAGGAGCTTTTCAATGCAAAAGGAGATAATAAGTAAAGGGGGAAGTGATAACACAGAAAGACAAACATGGTAGACAAAGGATAACAGAGACAATGGGAAAGACCAGAAGTCTCCAGCTACTAATTGCTGGACCTTTAAGAAACTCCAGGCAAAGCTAGGGATCAGCCTGTACTTTTTAACTGACAAGAAACATGGGAAACATGGGTACTCAAGATATTGCAGGGGGACTATGCAAAATTTACAAAGTTTAGGAGAAAAGGATAAGGGAGTAACAAAGACAGGATTAGACAGAAATAGTCATGAAAGAGGAGGACTGCATGTAAACCAACATGCTTGTCTGACCCAGCCCTGTGCCTGATCATCACAGTCTGTCCTGTCTCCCGATTAAATCCTTTCTTAACAATCTCTCTCTGTATACTCTCACTCTCTATATACTATGTCACAGCTCCAAGGACTAGGTGTCAGCTGCTGGAGGGACCAGTGGGTCAATCTGGGGACAGCAGCTGGAGTCACACCTCTGGTCTGTGGTATCAGCTACTGGAGCTGGTGGGGTTTCTGTGCCCCACTGGAGTGAGTCGGGTCTTGGTCCCAGCCACTTGGTTGGGAATGGTGTGAGTCCCAGAAACCAGCTAATTCATGAGTGGGGCAGGCATAAGTGAGGAGTGTGAGGGGTTCAGCACCAGTAGCTGGAGTAGACCGTGGATCACAGCCTGTGTGCCTGCTGCCAGCTGCTGTGAGGGCCAAGTGTCTGTATCTCCCCAAAAGTCATATATGTGAGGTGTGTGTACTCACCAGCAAACCTCATGCAGGACCAGCCAGTGAGTAGGGGATCTGTGAGGCAGGCAAGAGGGTCTGGCATCTTGGTAGGGATGTTTGAGGGAAGAAGGGGCCATGCCAGTACTTGGAGGACCAGTGAATATACAAGTGCTTGTGAATCTAGAGTGGCACATATGTGCTTTCACTAGTGACCTTTAGAAAACTTTAGAAAATTACTGGGAATTTTATAACTGGCTTTAAACCAAAAAATTTCTCCCTCTCTTATTTTAGTCAGAGTTGAGGTTTTTTCTCTTGTTTATGCACTACATCTGGCTGCATTTGACACACCTTGTAATAGTATCCCAAATAGAGCTGTGTGCAACTTGGCAGTTTCACTTCCCCGGGGCTCATGCAATTACAGTCTGCAATACATATATCACTTAGCTAAGGAACAGCTAAGGAGAACAATAATAACCTAAAAATTTTTCATAGGAAAACATTACAGGAAAGCCACTATTCCAAGTGACAAAAAAGCGTTATAGCTCCAGGAAGAATAATGAGATAAAATTAAGGAAAATGTTTGGTTTGATTATTTTGCTGAATATCAGGGGAGAAATCATCCTGACTGGGGAGCTATTCACCTCGTTACTCTTCTCAGAGAAATATTAAAACCTCTGTCAATTAGAAAACGCATTGGCAACTGGACAAAGGTGAAAATAAAGAATAATTCACGGGATAAAAATACAATGAGTTTTGGGGAGACCTGATGATTTTTAAGACTCTTTAAAATTGTTTTAGCCTGTGCAGCATATTTTGTGAATGTGTGAGCAGCTCCTCACAAGCTAGTGAATTTGTGATTTTTTTTTTTAACAGAATCTTAGGGGGGAAAAAAAATCATTTAAAAATGTGGGCCATGAGTAATTTGAATATTTAATTGTCTGGTTTAGATTGTAAGGAAGAATTTTAGGTTTGCCATAGCATTAAAATCATTGGAGATGGAAAGGGATAGGAAGGAATGTGAGGGTGGGATGTTAATACCATGCTGAATAATAAATATTATTCACAGTGAATCAGTAATGAAGGCTGGACAACAGAATGAGTAGGAGGAGCAACACTACACTGTGAAAGATCCCAAGGGCAAAGCTGTGGGGAAGAACCTGTCCTTACTGTGGACAAAGTCTAAATATATATCACCATCTTTCAGACTGGTGAACAAATGGGTTCTAATAATTTAAACACTGCTGGTCCAATGCCTCATGGGCAGGGTTGTAAGCAAAGCCCCCACATCTTCTTATGTGACAGCAGGCAAACCGTGGGGTTTTTTTGGAATGAAAAGATTGTGAAACTATGTTCTTTGTTGTCTCTGGGTATTCACTCACTGTCTGCCAAATTCTCAACAGATTAAACAGTCCTGTATTTTTTTCTGAGTTCGTGTTTGTAGTAGAGCTCCACTCTATTTTCTGGCTTCTAAGAAAAAAAAATATGTAATTTTTTTTCTTTTATTTTTAGTTTTCAGCATTATTCCTGCTGTATGCTAAACAAATCATTGTTCAACAGTTTGACTGTGAAGAAAATGAAAATAATAAATAGTCTGCAAAGGGCAAAGGTTGACTGTTTCTTGCAGAATCTAATTTGTTAAGCTTTGCAAATTAGACCAAGAAAATTGAATAACTATGAGTTTTTTACTTCATTCTGTACTTTGCTGTTCCATAAACGGTTGCAGGATAAAGCTATTCAATTAAGATAAGGTACTGTATATTGTTCAGAAAATATATTATGCTACTTTGAAAATAAGTTTCTGTTTTCTCATCTCTTTTCTGAAGTTTTCTTTCTTATGGATAAAGTCTATGCTTTCTGTGTTCTTGTTTAACTCAAAGTACTTTTTGTGATCTAAAATAAAAATCTGCATTAAAAACATTGCAACACATTAAAATATTATGTATTAGTTTACTGACCCCTGGCTTCAACAGTAAGACTTATGTCATATTTCTAGGGACAGTGTCAAATTTGTGATATGTTATTTGATATCTTGCAATGCAACAACAATATCAAAGATTCATAGAATGGTTTGGGTTGGAAGTTCACCTAGTCCAAACCACCTGCAGTAACCAGGGACATCTTCAACTAGATCAGATTGCTCAGAGCCCTGTGCACACTGACCTTGAATGTTTCCAGGTATGGGGCTTCTACAACCTTTCTGTGCAACCTGGGTCAGTGTTTCATCACCCTCATTGTCAAAAATGTCTTCCTTATAACTTGTCTAAATCTACCCTATTTTAGTTTAAAACTGTTACACCTTGTCCTGTTGCAACAGTCCCTGCTAAAAATACTGTCCTCATCTTTCTTATTGGGCCCCTTTAAGTACTGAAAGGTTCCAATAAGGTCTCCCTGGAGCCTTCTCTTCTCCAGGCTGAACAAGCCCAACTCTCTCAATCTTTCTACATAGGAGAGGTGTTCCAGCCCTCTGATCATTTCTGTGGCCCTTCTCTGGACCCATTCCAATAGTTCATGTCCTTCTTGTGCTGAGGACTCCAGAGCTGGACACAGTACTCCTGGTGAGGTCTCACCAAAGCAGAGTAGATAGGCAGAATCACCCCCCTCAACCTGCTGGCCACGCTTCTTTTGATGCAGCCCAAGATACAGTTGGACTTCTGGGCTGCAAGCGCACATTGTCAACTCATGTCCAGCTTTTCATCCACCAGTACCCCTAAGTCCTTCTCTGCATGGTTGCTCTCAATCCCTTCATCTCCCACCCTGTATTGATATCAAGGATTGCCCTCACCCAAGTGCAGGACCTTGCACTTGGCCTTGTTGAACTTCAAGAGGTTCACAGGGGCTCACTTCTCAAGGTTGTCCAAGTCCCTCTGGATGGCATCCTATCCTTCAGGTGTGTCAACTGCACCATTCAGCTTGGTGTCACCTGGGAACTTGCACTCAATCCCATTGTCTATGCCATTGATAAAGATATGAAACAGTATTTGTCCCAGTACAGACCCCTGAGGGACATAATTTCTCATCAGTTTCCATCTGGACATTGAGCTCTTGACCACTACCCTCTGGATATGACCATCCAACCAATTCCTTATCCACCATAGTCCACCCTCAAGTTCATTTTCCTCCCTCCCTTCTTCCTCCTCTTCCTTGCTTCCTTCCTCCTTCTCTTCCTTGCTTCCCTCCTCCTTTTCTTCCTTGCTTCCTTCCTCCCTCTCTTCCTCCCCCTGTCTCTGTCTTTTTTGAAAATGCAGACCCTGATAGGGTTTTCAGGGCTGCCTATATATTCTGCATTGGAAAGACACTGAGTAAATACAGAAAAGAAGTAGAAGCCAAATGCTTCAAATGAGAACAGACAGTGCTAGGTCATCAATTTCAATACCCTGAACCTGCACAGCAGGACAGCTTCAATAAGAAGAGTCCATGCTGGAATCTACAAGCATGTTTTGGTTTCAAAATCAATAGTTTCAGTGACAGACTACTGATGATTATAGCTGCAATATGCACCAAGTCGAATTAGTGCTACAGTTGAGTGGTAAGACTGGTGAAATAAGAAGAAAAATTATTTAACTCTTTAACAACTTTCCATTCCTGGGGAGAGAGGGAAGGCAAAGGTTGCTTTCCTGATAGGGCATCCCAGAGCAATATATTCTCTATTACTAGAGGTTAATCTTAACTTGGAAATGGACATCAGAAAACCTCAACTCTCAGTCATAAAAGAGATACAGAATTACTCTCCATGAAACAAATCCTTCCTCACAAAAAAACCCTTCCTATGTCTATCATTTGACTCAGAAAACTGATAAGCATTCCCTGCTCCTAGTGATTTTATAGGTAGATATGACTTGAAGATATTGTACATAGTTGTATGATCATTAATTACCCTCAGTTACACACCATAATATGATCAGTGGTTTTCAGCTTATCTTTCCCACAAGAGTGGCTTTCTCTACTAGCTGGTGGTGTCAAAAAGCTTGGAGAGGACACTGAGGAGATAAAGTCACCTGCTTGGGTGACTTCAGACTCTCAGTTCCTTGAGATGGAATCCACTACCATTTCACAGTATCAGTCTTTCTCAACAGTACTAGAGTAAAACAAGAAAAAAGTTTAAAGCAGATTATAGTGATGTTATTGGATAACATTACTCAGCTAAATAGTGGTGAAATATAGGTAATATTATGGTCAAAAAAGTCTGATGCTTACTATAATTTAGCCCAGTGAGTTTTTGACTGGGCAGAATTCAACTTTCACTTTCAGAAATGGACATGTAATAAGTTTTTATCCTGAGCAAGCAGGAACAAAACAGAAGGTCTGTGATAACGAATACACAGGCAGAAACTGAAGTCAGATGCACCTGGTCTGCACTGCTTTCCTTTTCCTAAGACTCCAAGCAACATCAAAATGCCTGAAATGCTATGGTGTGTGCAGGTCCACCAGAGGCAAAATCTGTGCACAGGTATAAATAAATTCTCTGGCATTGCTGCCATAAGAAACAATTGGTGTAGGTAATTTGGCTTACCAATTAGTGTAGGCACCCCACAGAAGTACAGTTTATAACAAGTAATTTAAGCAATCTGCATGTAAAAATTAATGAATAGAAACACATGGAATCTGAATAATTTTTAAGCAAGTGAAGTAAGCTATTTTCCATGTTGCACAAACATAATAAGGTCATTTAAGAAACAATTACAAGGCACCACAGGGTGAATAAAGTATAAAACTAGAATGACTGATGGCCAATATAACCTTTCTCAGTTCCTATAATTGCCTATGTGTTCTACAAAGTTAGGAAAGGACACATGCAATTTACTTCCTCCACTGTGATTAGCTATTACTGAGGAAATTGGAGGATTCCAGAGCAGGCATTTGGCTCAAAGAATATAGAATTAAGCAATAGTTTCTTCATACTGCTGGTAGTATTTTTAAATCATATAAATTTTTTTTAATTTATACTTTGAGAAAATATTCTTGCTCCCTTTAAAATGTCCATCAGCCTTTCAGAATCCATCATAGACTGCTAACACAGTAGCTGTCATTCAGAAAATAATTCTTGACAATTTTCTACCAGATAATTCAACCTATCATGTTATCTTCTCCAAGGGAATGAAATAGCAACACAACAGGAGCTTAAATGGTAGCTTTATCCAGAAGATTATTTTGCTTGTGAAGCAGCCGATTTTGAAAGGTTAGCAGTCCTACAGATGCTTTGCATTCTGTCAACAACACAACATACTGATAAAAGTAAAGTTAAAGCAGCATCTCCAATTATCATCAAATAGCACAGGATATACTGGTATAAAGCTTCCAAAGTCTGCTAACTTCTCCATGTTTCTCTGACTCTCAGATACTTATGACTACACAGTTTTATTTCTTATAAGGAGGAGTAGATTATGCCTTATCAGTTGCTTGAAAAAAATCTTGATTTTACAGCCTGCCAAAGTCTGACGTAAGAAAAACTTAAAACATTTTCATATATCACTACTGATATAAATATTGATTTTATTTTAAGCTAGTTAATATAGTTCTTAATTAGGGCTTTTACTTAAAGAATTATAACCATTTCTCTAGTCCATTAAAGTTCCCATATTTGATAGAATCAAAGCACAAAACTGTGAAATAGAAAAAAATACTACAGAAAACGTAAACAGACTCCTATAATAGAACAATTATGACCTTGAGATTCAAATGCACGTATTTAAATAAAAAATATGATTGCATGCAAAAATCCAACAGCAGAGTTGGAATGTAGCTGCCTTTTGATACATGAAACATGAATGACTTATTTTAAGTTAATCAAAAACGTGGAACTCAGCAAGAGAATGCTTATTAAAATCCCCCTTACGTGGTTATTTCTCATTAACTTTGAAAAGCTGCTTATAGCAAACACTTCTCTAAGCTGAGCACCTTTCCATTTTGTTTGAGGATTGCACTTTGTGTTTTCTTTTACAGAATCTGCAAAAAAATTAACATATTTTTTCTACTCCATTGAATGAAGTGACTGTCATAAACAGCATTTCTAACCAAATTCATAAGTTGTTCAGCTAACTGTACACCTCCTCAGCACTACCTCATAAGATTAATACTGTTTATATGTAAAATATTCTTGTAACTATACTTTTTCCCATTGAAGAATTGTGGCAACAGGAAGTGAATGCTTTATCAAGGATCCCACAAAAAAAAATCAAAGGCAAAATATCCATACAAGTCACCTAAGTCCTAGTCAAGATAAAGTCAATAATCAAAAATATTTGGCATCGTGCAAGAAGAAAGCTAATAGTTTTTAGACAGTTTGCTATTTTCCCATTCTTGTTTAAGGTATTGTCATGGTTATCTTTAGAATCACATTTACCAAATTTCCTTTTTTCTGGCATAAACCACCTGCAGTCCCGGAAACAAAGTTCTTACATCTCTGATGATGGAAAAGGAGAGATTTAAAGCAGTTTGGAAGTCTGGGGTTGTGGTCGGAAGCCCTGTCAAGAAGAACCTGTGAAGTGATCCATTTTTCTTCTTACCATTTTAATCCCTGAGAATTTTTAAAAGGCGAATTAGAATCTAAATAGGTAGTACTGATTTGGGTGGACTTTACCATGAGAATTTTGAAATCCAGTGGACTCACCTACAGAAATCTCTTCCTAAATATCATTATCTCCCAATCAGAATGAGGCTCCAAGTCTGTCAAGCAGCTATGTCCCATAGTAGCCTCAGGATAATTTACCTGTCACCCCTTGAGCTTAGCTTACACATATGATGTCATGTCTATTCTTTTAGCAAAAGAGATTTGTCACTTAATAAATTCTTTCCTTAAAAGCTTTAGTCAAAATAAGAGTGGAATTTTCCCTTTGTGTTCAGCTTTACCATTTAAGTTTAAAACAGTTTAAACTTTTATTCTCCTGAATAACTGAAATAATCTGTGGCCTCTGATCTAATTTGCTCTTTGGTGCAGGAATTACCTATGAATTGTCCTCAAAACCAGACACATAGCCCAAATGGAAAGGGCACAGCCTGCTTGTGCCTTCCAAATCATGAAAGTGTGCCAGACAGGTTTGCATGCTGCTAGGCACACTGCTTGCACTCAAGTCTGCGTTTCAGATATGTGGATGGTAGTCAAGCAGGGCACAGAGCACATTGCATTCAAAACCTCTTCAGAGACAACTCTTTACGAGCAGTACAGACATATCTAGTGGATTTCATCCCACATAAAGCCTAGGACACTATGGAAATATCAAATGATGGAGAGGTGATAAAACATTTTCTCGATAAAGGGAAAAAGTCTATTCAGTCCCACACCATATACTTGTGTTTCACACAAACTTTATAATGATTGCTGAGCTGTGCTGTTCAAGAGAAAGAATATTAAATGTATTTACTGTATGTAAATGCATAGAGCTTTATTAAATGGTGTTAACTAAATATTTATCAGCCAGACATGTTAGCCAAAAGTATAGCCCCCATGCATTTTGTAATATAAATTTAGGGTAACATATTTGCACATAAAATAGTTTTGTTGAGATTCTGTAAGTGCATAGGAGTGGACTTTGACTTCTACTCTTGCAGTCTTTAAGCAGCAGGCAGAAAAAAAACCTTCAGTTACATTAAAATACTTACAATGAACACATTCAACATTTTTCTGCCTCTTAGAAAGTTTTTTCTAGCTCAGGAGTAAACATCCTTCAGAAAAAAATATTTTTCTTCATTATCTTTCCTGCAATGCTTAGTACAATGGGACTGAGACCTCTGTCTGGAACTACTGCAAACAATAATAATGTAGATGAGAAATGTCTTTGAAGTCTGCAAACAGTTCTGGCCCTAAAGAATGAAGTCTATATATGTGAGTATCCAGACTTTCATTATATAGTCTTAAAAATCATTTATTATTTGGGTGATGCAAAGTGTTCTGAGGTATCTTATATTCAGCTATTGTTGAGCATTGACAGCAACAACCTTGGAGTATTTCCCTTTCATTTGGCATACTGATGTGTAGGCAGTTTCTGAAAACGTAAGGTTCTTCATGGGTGATAAGAGCATTTTATAAAACAAAATTTAGCATAGGATTAGGATTGTTCACTAGTACAAACAAACCAAGTGCTCATTTGGAGATTGGCAGTCCCAAGGGCCCCATGTGTGTTCTACCATTTGTAAATCATCTCATGCTTTATTTCCGGCAGAAAGGTCAAACCATTCCCACTGCATTAGAGATACCAATTCGAGCACCAAAACCAGAGGAAGAAGCAATGGGGACATGTCTTGGGACCCTGTCAGTCCCAAAGGTGTAGCTGGATAATTTTTTTATATTGTCTTATGATTTGAAAGTAACATGGACTAAAACATTTTCTGGAAGAAAAGAAATACCTATTCACAAAATCAGCGTGGGACTAATTCTGAACAAGGAAGAAAATCTTATTAAATTACAGCTTGATAGCAGACAAGGCCATTTTAGCACTGAACAAAAACACATACCAGCATATTTATTCTCCTCCCTCTAGGAATAGAAAAGAAATGGTTATATTTAGTAGTTAACTTCCAGTAATGCACATGTGCCCATCATCACTGTATGATTGCTAATCTGTCTGACAATTAGCGAATACACTGATTTTTATCACTGGCACAATAGAGTCACACTTTCTTTTCCTGCAGAAGTTCTCTTTAAATAGCATCTTTTGGAGACAGATGAAGTTCATCAGTTGATGACAGGAACTAGACAGTGCCATCTGCCATAGCAGCAGTTCAGGTAATAGCAAAGAAAAGCTAATTGCCAAATATGAAATGTGCAGGAGTGGAATTTTTTTATAACTACCCATTATAAGTGGATCTATGTGGCACTATGTGACACTTTGAAGAAGCACTCAAGTCTGCTCTAAAAGAGCTTTGCAACTAGTCTAAGTATCCTGTGTTGAAAATTATGTCTTCAGAGCTTTGTTGCTTTTGATATCTGGAGTAGTTGGAGATCTTTGGTTAATACCCCAGAGCACTTAGATATGAGTTTTATACCAGCATGATAACTGTACTTAAGAGATAGGTATATTATTCCTCCTTCCCTGGGCTAACAGGTATCTGCAGAATGCTGCAGAGTAGAGGAGGAGGAGAACTCAGTGGCAGTCATGACAACAGGTGACTGCCTGACTCTGGGGCCATAGATGCTAAGACAGATAGCCCAGAGGTGCAGTGCTCTAGGCACAAGGGAATGGCAAGGTCTTGTGATGGAAGGAAGCTCCAGGCAGCCTCACAGAGAAGAGGCCAAACACCTTCATTCCTCCACAGAGCAAGGCTGACAGCTCAGGACTGCATTTCCCCTTCTGAGATTAGTCTGCAAGTATGTCAAAGGGAGAGGAAGGAATATGCTCAAAATGTGATGAAGATGACAGAAATAATGTTTCTTGTTTTTCAGTTTATATATCTCAAGACTGCCTCATCCCAGATGGATTTTCTCAGTGCGAGGTGATAGATTCAAGCCTTTTACCACCAATGTTTCCTATCATAGAGATAACATTTTCTCACCAGGTAGCCCAGGTTCAGTAGGATATGTTCCTTAGCACCAGCTAGTCTGCAGTGAAAGATAGGAGGTATAGGGTTTGCCTTGCAACAGTGAGGCAATCCATGGACCTACTCCACCAGTGATTATGTATTCCAGCACATAAGCTAGTATGTCAAGAAAAGAGCAGCAATGTTTCAGAGGGGGAAAAGAAACCCAAACAAGTAAGTTTAGATCACTCTGGGCAGCTCACCTGTGCTCAGGAAGAAGTTGAATTCCCTGGAGCTGCAAAGGTCTTGCCAGCCTTGCAGCTGTGGCAAGGTGGGCCCTGGAGAGTGCTCCGAATTTATGAACGTTCCTGCTTACTTAGATAATTTTAGCCCACAGTATGTAGCACCGTGGAAAAATCAGGAGCCTAGGTGTCTGGTGTAGGCCTGTGAATACTATCCAGGGAGCCAACTGCCTAATAGAAGCTTACGGGTGAAAATAGAAGTTTACATGAGAAGATTATCTTCAAACAAAGAAAGGTTACTGGGACACTGCTTGTTTCTTAGAGGATACCAGTAGAAAAAAATCTGTATCAAAAATTTAGCATATACCTCTCAACACTATCTTCTAATCAAGCTCCAGTACATATTTATACTACTGAGTAAAACAACTATGTCATATTTAGAAGATCCTTTTACTGGCAAGTACACAAAATTTCTTGGACTTCTGCACTGGTTAGAATATAATTTCTATATTGGGGATCATTAGAAAAATTAAAACAATGTCTCCTGTAAAATTAAACACAAGCTGTATGGGGAATATGTGCAGCCCTGTTCTCACTTTAGAGTTTGGCAATAACACTCAGCCCTTTGGGCTAATATCTGTGTAATCTAGATGCATTATTATTTCTGAAGTGTCTTTAATACTGATTTCTATGCGCTGAAGTTTGCCAAGAATCTGACCTCCCAAAGCAATGCCTTTTGAAAACTATTCAAAAAACTACCTTTGCTACTACATTCTAAACTGCAGCATATGCTTAAAAAGGTCACATTCTGAACATTTGCATGGAATAGACTCCACACAGCAGACATCAAGAGGAGGAAGGTATTACTTCATCTTATTACTGTCTGCACAGAGACATTCATTCAAACTAATTAAAAACATGAGAATTTTTAAAGAATCATGTTCTGCTCTGCTTCTGAGTCACCAGGGATGAGAACATCCAGTCTTCTGCCCACTAGCTTTAAGTTTAGCATCAGCAAAATGTTTGCTCCATCACAGATCTAAAAATGAAAATCTGTCCTTTTCTAGAATACAGTATGCCTGTCTTTTGTTTGAACTTTTTAATATCTTAAAAATTGTTCTTCTCTTTTCCCCCACGTCATTTTCTGAATCAGAACTGGAGAACTGGGAAAATTCTATCAAACTAAGTTCATCTTTAAGATAATACTTTTAATCAGGATTTTCTCCAGATTAGTGAGAACTGCAACCTTCAGACTGCAATAATGCAGACTGTCTTTGACAGGATTACAGGAACCATGTCTAAATTATGTTTCTCTATGAAGTAGTCTTGGAATGACACATTCTCTCTGATCCAAATTCCCATGAGCCAAAAATGTTGGATTTGGCAAGTTTGCAGTTACACATGGCCTCCAGCTGTTCTATGATAGGTTAGGAAATAAACTGGCCTCCAGCCAGCCCAAGGGAATCATACCAAAAGCTGTGTAGTACTGTATGCATGCAAATGTAAACATTCACATTTTATTCCCTTTTTTCTCAGCAGTCCACAGATAATTTTCATATTACTAATAAACAGGAAATAATGGCCAGGACTTAAAAAAAAGGATATATTTAACTCAAGCTGAGACCTAAATGAAGTCTCCAGCATTAAGCACAGTCTCGTAACAAGCATATATAAAAATTATAGCTATTCCACAGTTTAAGCAACATATACATAGTTCTCATGCAGAAATAGTGGTTCAGAAGAGAATGAGCATTCATTAACAAAGGTATAAGCAGTTGTATTTTTGTTCCAAACATTAGCAGTAGTTTAATATTATTCCTCAATCTTTTAAAGCCACAAGCACATTACAGGAATTTGTGTTCATTTTGTTATAAGGAACTAGAATGAGTTCAGTGATACACTTCAGTGACAGGATGTATAACCAGTTAAAAAAACCCATCTTTTAAACCTTTTAAAATTAAATACAAGTGTCCATAATCAGCACAGAGATGAAAATCCATCCATTATCCACTGATCCTTATCACCAAAAGGTACTATAAATAGCGCCTAATGAAAGCCCAAGAACAGTACTCTCTGGCATGCTGCTTCTGAAGCAGCAAAACCAGCCGAGTTAGATACAGGAAGCATCTGGACTCAAAAGATTAAATTCAAACAAAATTGATACTTAAACAGAATGTATGGCATCATTTTTAAGTGAAATAATAATATAGAGTGACAAATGGTATCAGAAAGATGACTAAAAAGTCTAGAGACATAAGTTAGTAATTGTATTAGCAATTTTTGCTAGTAAATCACTGTGATAATCCAAGCAGGTCTTACCATAGTAGTGATTTTGTTAGTATCATGACTGAAATCTGTTAGCTACTCAGCATGGACCAAAAGAATGATATACAGTGAAGGAACTGCACTTTATAAAACTCTTAACAACTAACAAATAATCTGAGATTGGCATGTGCCTTGAATGTAACTGGCTACATTTCAGTAAGATTAAATTTTTATTAAAAGACTTTTTCCTCCTTCTTTTCCCCTACTGTGAAAATTTGTATGCCTTACTGTTGTGACACAGTTCTTCTTACCAGAGAAAAAATACAAAGGATTAAGAAAAAAATTATCTGAGTTATAATAATTTACAATTCAAATAATAAAAGGTGCAATTTGAAAAGTACTTGTATCACAGCTGTTTCTACACAGTCCAGTTGAGATTATGCTAAGCCTTATATCTACAAATGGTGAGATATAGACCTGACCCTAAGAGTTTACTGAATAAATGAGAAGTATCAGAGACTACAGCAACTCTTAAGTGGCAGCTACTAAGTTCCTACTAGAGATTTCACTATTGCTGCTGACAACATGTAGAGAGTATTCAGAGGGTCCAATTACTATGCTGCTGGCTAGAGTAGAGTCTTAAAATGGATTCCAGGATCCTAGGGTATCTAGATGAGGTACTTAAGATAAACAGAGAGGGTAGAAGAAAAAAAAATAAATTTTAAAAATAAGGGAATAGAGGAGGCACGTCTACCTAACTGGGAGATGTGCATATGCACCATCAGCCCTCTATTCTCACTCTCACCTGTATTTGGGTACCCTGACCGCTTCTGCCACTGCACACTGACTTTGAATCAGGGGAACTGTCAGGATCAGGACCCTGAAAAGTGCCACAGTACCAACTCACAGATAGGCTCAAATGGAGCATATATGAGTGGAGAATTGGGAAAATTCTATCAAAAAGCGACTTGTTTGAAGTCAGAAAAAAAAAGTTAGAGATCATTCTGGAGGAGAACTGAGAATTCCTAGCTCCTGGCCAAAAGACTGTACAGATTTTTACCACGAAAGGTGACTGGGAAGAAAATGAATATGCATTTTAGGAGTATCACAGATGTGCATGGAAGTAAAGGGCGCCCTAGCACAATCTAGGTGTTACCAGATGCCCAAGCAGGCTCTGGCTGCACTTTGCAAGGAATGTTATAATATCTCCTTTAATATATTTACCTTCTGATCAATAATAAAGAATTTGCTTTCCCCAAGAGGCCAGGTAGACTAGAAGTAAAATACCTTTGAGTATACTCAAAGGTAAAGGAAGCACATGGAGCCTTAGCTGATTAGCGATTGCAAGATTAGTCCCATGAGGAAAAATTATGCAAGATTTATAATGGAAAAGCACTTTTATAGGTCTTTGTGGACCATGTGATACAATTTAACAGAATTTACTTGCATCACAGAATTTTTTCCTGGCACTTTCCATTGCATCTAGGGCTTTTTCTGTCAAGGATTTCTCCATACATTTTGCTGGCACTAGGATTCCCTGGGTGAAAGAATGAGCTCTGCACTCATTATAATGGGCAACTTCTCTCCACTCTTTCATTGTATCACTGGAAACAAAGTACTGACACCAAAAAAGAACATTTTGGGACATTTACTAGAAGATATTACGCTATTCTGTTCCTGCCTTAACATACAGGACAATATGCACTGACCATCAAATATGCCATATAGTCTTTCTGCTCTTCATTTTTCCAGAATCTTTAAAAAAATAAAAGGTGTGGTATTGCCATTACTTATGTTTATAGGACAGCAGACTATTGCAAGTTAGCCTTTATTTTCAGTACCTGAAACCCTGCTGCTTTTTCCTCCCCTTCAAGCTAAAGTCTTTCCTTCCTGTTACCCTGCTTGAGACCAGTTTCTCATAGGAGACCTAGTTTGGCACAGCAGTGCAGTAAAAAAGGCATCATGATAGATTCTCCATGACGTAAATTAGAGTGCTGCAGTACAATCACATCCCCATCAAGGTCCTCAAATGAAACCTCCCACTGAGAAAGAAGCTATTGGATTTCCATCTGCACGTCTCTTGCTGTCGGTGGCTATTGTTTAAGTAAACATTGGTTTGTACTACTTTTTTTTTTTTATTCAGTACATGTTGATGCCTGGTTAAAAGGAAAGAAAATTGCAGTATTAAAAGACTAGTATTTTCAGCGTCTTGTGATGTAAATTGCTAATTTAAAACCCAAAATATTGTTAAAGTGTCTTTATTTAATAGCAGACGATTGCAAGCTGTAATTTGCAAGCTGTAGTTGCAGATGGCAATGTTTTTCTCTCTTTTCAACAGTACAGTACAGTATTTACTGCAGTGATCTGCAGACAATGACATACCAACTGCGAAAGAAATGCTCAGGGGTAATATAAACTATCAGGATTCCCATGAGGTCCAGCATGTGAGGTACCTGCAACTAAAGCAAGAAATTTAAATGCCAATTAAAATGTTAAAATCTCTTACCTAGTCTCAAACAACAACTCTTTGCAATATACATTTTTAGCACTTTCAGTTGCCAAGTACGTTTCTAATACAAAACAAAAACACTTGTTTTCTTTCCTGATTTTTAATCCCTTTGGATTGAACACACTTATTTTCCAATTCAGACCTGGAGGCCCAAGTCTGGATTTGAAACTGACAGCTACCATCTGGACCACGCTAGCAGAAAGGGTTGTATGTGATCTGGCACATGTCTAGCATACCGTTCCATTTTTTGTATGTAAGGACATGCCAAAATACAAAAGAAGTAGTTTATCTTGCATGTATTTAACAAAATCTTCGCCTTTTATTTCATTTTGTTAAACAGCTCATTAATGTTTATTTTTCAAGAGAAAAATTATTTAACATTGTCTATTTAACTGCATTGTACGAAACATTTAAATACTGTATTCTGTAGTGCCATCTAGGGGATTTAAAACCTGAAAAAAAATGCTCATCTGATAAAGAAACAATAAACACTAAGAAATCAGCTATGACTGCCAGGGCAATTTCTTATATATATCTAATGTTTTGCAATGTTTTTTTCTGTTACAATAGGAATATTTGAGCAAGGTCATGAGTATAGTCTCATTTTTGTAGAATCCATAAATAGGAGAAGATGTATTGTGCTATACTTCTGCTTTACAGCCCAATAATTCACAAAAGCAATCTTAAAAAAAAAAATCCCAAATAAAATCAATGTCATGCTCTGACACAGGATTTAGAAAAAAATTCTAGCCTTAGTTCAGTTACCAGGAAATATATGGGGTTTGCGTGCACTAAAGATATTTATAAAAAGACAGACATGTTATTGTATAAAATTATAGGAAATTGAAATAAAACAGAACCACTGGCACTTTCTTCAACACTCAACCTTATTCAGATATTTTTATCTTAAGTTTTCTGAGCCAGATGCAATTACACAGTAATGCATCACTAAGTAGATTGTTAGAAATTATCAATTTTGTATCACATTGATAGCTAGAATGATCTATAAGCTCTTTGATCACATTTGCATTCTTTGTTCTTAAAGAAACCAACTATAATAAGTTCACACATTAAATAAGTGATTGTTCAAAAGAGAAATGCAGAGCAAAAATCAGAGACTACAAAAACCAGAGAACTATAAGCCTGCCTTCACACAGACCACAGAAATGATTCATTAGTTCATACCAACACATAAAAAGAGAGATTTCTGGACCATCAACAGAGGCCAAAACATCATTTAAACTGGTAAATAATTTACACAGGGAGAGAACCTGGGTACACACTCTCATGATCTTGCATTTTTTTCATCATTTCAGTAACAGATCAGTTTCCAATTATCAGGATGAGAGACAGGATCACTACTTTGCTTTTGAATCTCCAAATTTCACATTTCTACATTGTGTCTGGAAAACATGTGCATTAAACATTTACAATGTGATTAAAAATTTTTTGTTCATAAGGGTAAGATTTTGAAAGCACTTAAAAAGTGTCCTAAGAACATATATATAATGACTTTAGATTTGTCTTTTATTTGGAGCTATTTTAAGCAATTGTCAGCTTTTGATCCTGAGAGTAGCTTCCATACTCAGCTGACTGCCCCCAGATCCCCCATCTCTCACTGCAGACTGTCATACAGATGCATTATCCTTTACATCCCCCAGTCACCCACTCTACATCATATAAGAACATATTCCTCCCTTCTCACCTCCCTAGCCCATGATCCTGTGTCTTCTGCTTCACATTTTTTATCACATTGCACCAACCTAGTGCTATGCTCTGTGCTTGCCTAGGCCTCTACCCTGTGCTCCCACTTGGAAAAACAAATCACAATACTGGTTTGGGCACTTGAAAGTGTATAAGGGATCAGGCAGTGGAGCCAGGCTCATGCTATACATCTTCTGATCAATAGTAATTGTAGTTTATTGAGCTCTTGCCCAATGCAGATCAACAGGTATACCGTAACTTAATGAAAGGAGAAGAAGGCGGCTCCAGATGCATATTCTTAAGTGAGGTAGTCCTGCTATCTGTACTTAGCCCACAATACTCTAAAAGGGATTTATAGGGGTTGATGCAGTATCTGGAACTTTGATTCTGTGAAGTGATGTTAGATCCTTTGCTGCATCCCCAAGCAGCTCCAGCCCAAGACCTTCCTGTTCAGCTGCTGAAGACAAGTCCAGTGCCTGGGGACCCAGGGTCTCTGTCCAGCCTGAGGGACACAGCTGCTGCTTTCCTAGTTGCAGGTTCAACCAGTAGCAAAGCTATGCATGTGTCCCAGAGACACACACAGACACAGACATACACACATGCACAGGACACTGACACAGGCTGGTCGCACAGGCTGCCACAGACAAGGCATTGTCTTCAACAGCACCTACATAGAGAACTCATAAAACACACAGCCAGCCAAGTCCCCTCCTCCCCTTCAGCTGGTAGAGACAGGAGATCACTAGTACAGGCACATACATGACAATCTCTAGATTTACAAGTATACACACATTCGCAGATCCCTTGAGCATCAGCACAGTCCCTCTGTACATCCAGTACCCTTGCCTGCCTCATACGTCCCCCACTCACTACCTACTCCAGTTTGATGCTCACTAGCAAACTCACGCACACTCACATACTCATCCCTCACGCACCCCACATTCACAAGTCCCCCCAGCACAGACCCTCTACCCACCTAATACCCCCGCCTTCTCGCTGTCTGGACCAGCTTGAGGTTTGCTAGCAAATACACAAACACACACAGACCATGAGCACCTGGTTTGGGGAAGATACAGACAGTCCCTCAACAGCTGACTCTAGGCACACTTGCTGTGACCCACAGTCCCACTCCAGCTGCCAATGCTGAGCCTCTCACTTGCCTCACTCACACCAACCACCCTTCCAGTAGCTGAGAACATGCACTGTTCCTGCATCAGTGGCTGGAACTTAAAGACCCCCACTCACTCCAGTGGGTGGCACAGAGACCCCAATGGCTTCAGTAGCTGACACTACAGGCCACAGGCACACATACCCCCAGCTGGTGTGACTCTAGCAGTGAGCACAAAACCCACTGACACACATACAGCGCTCACAAGAAACTGTCACTACATCCTTGCGACACACATACACACAGGACAGAGAGGGAGGATACACAGAGGGGTAGTTAAAAAAAGACTTAGTAAGAAGACATAATAAGGTAGGACAAACTGCAGTGATCAGGCACAGAGTTTGGTCAGACAGTTGTTCTGACCAGACTCATTTTGCAAGTGATGAGTTCCCTTTATATCCTTTTCTGTCTAGCCACCTCTTTGTTCCTTTCTGCTCCCCTCCCCTGAACGTTCCCCACAAGTTTGTACAGATTTACCCATTCCTGTACAACTCCTGGTCCTGGTCACCCTGGTTTACAATTCTATTAGTTGTGAAGTTCAGGTTAATCTTCCTGAAAGTGCTATCTATGATTTCTTGATAGCCCATCAATTACTGTGAGTGGTGAGGTTTGTTTCTTGCCATTGTCTACCTGTTTGCTTGTCAGGTCTGTGTCTTGGTATATTCTGGTTTTCGACTTCCCCTTTTCCCTTGGATTCCCAATTGACAAGGTCCCTCATAAGGTCTCCGGATAACCTCACTGAAATAAACATTCTCACGCTTTCACAGGCACTCATCAATTACTGTGATTGACCAGCTTTTGTTCCCATCTGCATCCCTTATCACATGTAGGTCAGGTTTGTGTTCCTCTATGTTCTTGTTTATGGCTTCCTCCTTTTCTGATTATCCCTTGGTCCTTGACCAGATACCCTTAAAGTGGCAGACACTCTCCTGCCAAACACCCTTGCCTATTTCCCCTTCCCTTTCTTCATAGAACTGCTTTCATAGTTTATTCATAGCTTATTGTTTCATTTACACTAGTGTTGACCATAGATGGAGTAGTGCTAATGGAAGGAGTATCTTTATTTTTTTTCCAGAACAGCTACAAAGGATATAGCACAAAAACAGAAAAACAGCAGATATGTTTGAGATTCTCCAGGGTACAGGACCTGAATGGCTTGAAAACTTTGAATGAAATAAAGTTTGAAGCAGTGTTGATCTAGACAAGGATGCAAAATACAGGCTTTACAACAGCAATTATTTTTGAGGATAACAATCTGTTCACATAAAACACCATCTATATTTAAAATAAGAAGTCACAGGAGATCAGGGGAATTACAAAGCAATGAGACTTACTGTGGTTTCAGGGAAAGTAATTAAGAGCCTAATTAAGGACAAAACCATATAAAAACAAAAGTAAAGCTTGATGAGGTAAAAACCAGCATAGCTTCCAGAAGAAGAAGGCACTTTTTCCTACCCTGATATATTGCTTTTAGGCAATAAACGCTCAAACAAGATTTTGTGGGCCAAACTCAGAGAGAAACTTGCAAAAAAGGCAACTAATTCATTGTAGTATAAGGTATTGTGCAGTAAGCTGATATTAGCAGTAAGCTGATAGCCTGGAAAATTAGATCTTACCATACTCCACTATAACCAGACTGTGTACTCAGAATCTGATATCCGTAATAAAATAGGAACTTAAGGTGATTCTAATTGACTTGATACTTTGTATGACAAAACTGACAGTTAGGTATCTGTAACAGTATGTAACAGCTATAACATCCCCATATGGATAGAGTAATGAATTATACATTATGGTTTTATTTCCCCTATATAAAATAGGGGTAGGGTGGAATTATGTGTCTGGTCTAATGTCACAACAAATAAGTGTCACTTTGGGATAGCAACCAGGTCTCCAGATTACTGGCAACAACATATTTTTCACTTTTCTTTATAGCTCTCTACTAAGAGTTAAAATATGAGGCCGGAAACTGGAGCTTTCAGTGTGTTCCCATAGAAGACTGAAAGAGTTCTCATGGGGGTCTATTTAGATTGGCTGAACAGGGAATGCTTTTGAAAGATGCCAGAGAATAAAGGCAGAGCATGATTTTGATGGACAATCAAGGGACCAGAATTGTGCAGACAATTTAGACATATCCACTGAATTCTCTGCTCCTGACTACAGAAGGATCAAGACAAAAGCTGTGCCCAAGAATGTATCACAATTCAGTAACAACCACATAGAACATCCATTTTGAGTTCATTCATTTCTTTTTTTCAATTAACACTTTCCAAACAGAACTTTCTGTCAATAAGATTTCTGACAGGCTTAATCTGTATCACTTCAGGTGCAATGAAAATGTCAAGAACTCACAGACAACACAAGGCATACCTGCAGAATAGGAAATGTGGGGGCTCATCAAGGGTAGACTGCTAACCCTTGCTGGTAGGGATAATGGTGCAAAGGAAATGCAGACAGAAGTCAGTGGTGCTCTCTTCCATCCTCTCGGTCAAGGGGAAAGACTCAGAGAGAGATAGTCATATGTGGCAGAAGAACAGCTGGATGAATACCTGTGTCACTAGCAAGGCTTTGTTTTCATTTTTTTAGAGTGTACTAGGAGATAGGCATAGCTTCTAATGCAGAGAGCTTTGAAGAAGGGGATCTACATACAGAGGTAAGTTAGAAAGCTGTATATATGGAGAAAGTCTGCATGGGAGAAGGCTGCAAAGACACTTCCTTACTTCATGTGTTTTCATACCAATGCACAAGAAACAAGACATAGAACCAAAGTTTTCTTGGTAGAGGCAAACAATAACACAAGATGCCACAGCCAGAAGGTGCAGCTTGGGAGGTTCAGAGTGGACTTTTAAAGCACTTTTTCACTGTGAGAATAGTGCAGCACTCTCTCCCTAGAGAGGTTGTGAATCCATCATTCCTAGTAGGTTTGGATACTTGGCTAAAAAAATAGGATCTTGCTGACAATAGTCCTTCACTGAGCTGGAGATTGGAGTAAGGGACTTCCAGACATTCTTTCAAAACAATACTTCTAAGGTGCTGTGACAGATTTAATGTGCTCCAGCTGCTAATTTGAATTTAGTCTATGACACAGGACCAGAGCTCTTCTGAAGACAAACTCCCCAAAACTAAATAATGTGAATGTCAGCTTCTCAGCATCGTTTTGCTCCTCAAAGCTGTTCCTACTGTGTTACACTACTTACCAAATAGACATAGTCAAAAAAGACAATTTTAATACCTGTAGGCAGTTAAAGGCTACTGATCCAAACCCAGTATGATTTTCAAGAATTTCAGTACCCGCCTCCATTTCTTCTAATGCAAAGCTGAATGCTTCCGAAAAATCCCCTTTGGCATCTATCTGAATCTTCAGGCATCTTTTAAAATTCAGCCCTAAATTCTCTAAGCTCCTTTGGAAAATCCCAGCCTTTATCCTTTTAGGAATGAAAAGAATGAACTTCACAATTTGAAGTTAAGAAAAAGTAATAAATCATGAGCATAGTATCAGCAAATTAACTACAAATATGTGCTTAACATTCTTCAAGAGAAAAGCCCTGCAAAAGATAGGACACATCAGAAAGCTTATAAAGCAAGATAACAATTATTTTCAATATAATTCTTCTAACCTGATTCTAAAGGCCTCATTTTAAATTATTTAATGGTTTTGATCAGGTCACAGTGTTTTTTTTCATCATTCATTTCGCTGACGAACATAAGAAACATAATTATCCGTCGATTTTATAAAGTTTGTATTTCATCACATTTTTAATATTATAGAATTAATCATGTAGGAAACTCAAGTGCAGAGACTAGAATGGATCATATGAAACGAATGATAAAACTCAAAAAAATCCTCCAAACTTAATTTTTAAACAAAACGGTATGTTAGCAAGACTTCATGTAAAAGCTGTTACCAGTTGTAAATGATTTCTTATTTCTACCAAACAGAACAATATTTTTTGAAAAATAATATTCATAAACTTGTGAGGAAAAATGTAATAATGATAATACTTTGGGGTTGTATTGCATCTATGCTGATGTTCCCAACAATTCAATTGCACTAGCTATGCAACTCCTCTATGAGGCATTTGTTGAACAGAACTGGCTAAACTGAGGCAACAAGAATTCTTATGGTAGAGGGTGAAAGTGAAAATAAGTGTCATGATACCCACTGCTGTACTTTTATTTCAAATAATTCTCTTTCTAGCTCATTCAAGAAAAGTTAATCCCTAATTTATTTATTTATTTGAGCTTCATCAAAAGCCTGGCAACATCCTTTGGGAAGAAAACATATTTATTTTACATTACTACAGATCATTCACAGAATCACAGAATTATTGAGGCTGCAATAGACCTCTGAGATCATCAAGTGCAGCCTATGATCCAACACCACGACATCAGCTAGAGCCTCAGACTTTTTTAGATCAAGAAGGACCATGACAGATTTGTATAGCACACTACACTACCCAATAAAGTAGCAGCAGAAGCAGGGAGCTGACTTATGTAAGGAGAAAGAAGCATCTGTAATTATGTTGTCAGGGTACAAAAAAACAGGTTCCCCATTCAACCTATACTACAGATAGCCATCTTCATGTGATATTCACAGGCCAGACTTCTATCATGTTATTAGCAATCTCTTAGCATCAGAAATAATGCTGGTGACACTTGTCATCTAATCCTTTTATTACAAGTTAGAGTAGGATCAGCAAGAGAGAACTAGTGAGGAAGTTGTATTTCTAGGAAGTTATCTCCTTAGAAACGACTGATTTAATCCTAACCTTCAGTTTCTCAGTTCATAGATTCATTCTTTGCAAAAAAAGAACTACTTATAGAGTATGATACACAATAGTCTCTATTAATATTTTCATCTTCTGACACATTGTACATCCCCACTGTAACAAGATGATTAGAAATACTGTAAATTTAGAAAAACTGTAAATTTGCTGCAGCAGCCAAACCATTCTGAATGCTTAGAGCCCTGTACTGAGCAGCTAACTTGGGATTTCTGCTCCTTAGCTTTCCTCCCCATGATGCAAGTCAGCCACTTGGATAAGTGAAGTACTCATTATTACAACAGGTCAATAGAGTACAGAAACCATCGGTGAATTAAAGATCTGGAAGCACAGTAAGTGATATGTAGAACACTTATTTGCTGAGCTCAGCAGCACTTAAATTAAACATTGCTTATGTGACTTTTCTTTCACAGGAAGTGTGGCGTTTTGGTTTCTCTCATCGCCTGGCAGTCCTACACATATTTAACTCTTTATACCAGCCTGTATGCCAGTTCTCTGCAGCATCCCATCTGTGTGCTATTCTTTGAAACACCCCCAGCTTCTCTGTTTCATGCTGCATCATCATAATACCCAGAACTGGCATCATCTAACTGACATGATACTGAGTATAACAACCCCCAGACATGAGACCCCGCATACCACGCACACTACTGAACTGAATGAGAAGCAGGGAGAGAGTGACCCCACAGCTGGGGCCAGCAGCAGGCCAGTTATACTGAATCTTTCTAAGGCTAAGATCTCTAATATACAACTGTATAACAATGTCAAGTGACTGGTTGTTTCAGAGGTGTTTAGTCTCTCTTTCAGCACTCTCTGCATGTGGTACATGCAGGATCTATGGCAGTTGTCATCTCTCACAGTTGCTCATCACCTCCACTTTGACAGGTTCTATTCACTTAGGAGTTATTACACAGAGAAAAGGAAACAATAAACAAAGTGGCCAAATCATTCAATCTAAAACAGAGGATAATATACTCTAGGGAACATAAGAAAAATTTAAAAAAAAATAAATTTTGCCTTATCCTCTTTTCAAGCTCTTTTCCCTTCCATGTATTCTCTACTATTGCAATACTTCTTTTTCTGTTGAATTTTGAACACAGAAGCAATAGCTCTGTTCCTGAAGTGATTTTCCTTTCATTGTCTGTTGACTCCTTTGTTTCTTCTATCTTACCTTTTACCCAAATCTTTTTTTCCTACTCATTCATTCTTTCTCTTCGAAATATTCTGCCACTTTTTCACTTTCATGGAGCTCTCTGCCTGATGCCAGTCATGCAGAAGAAATCCGTCTTGCATGATGTGCTGTAAAATCTTAGACACTAAACAAAGGC
>VYZX01032507.1:0-42574 GCA_013401335.1 Brachypteracias leptosomus
TATAATTACATATAATATATAATGTATGCTATAATGTATAATAATATTATATATACCTATTATATATACACATATTATATATTATATATATGCACATATATACACACACTTATATATACATAATATTTTTTATGTATATATAATATATATATATATAATTATATATATGTCTTTCAGATGCCAGAATAAATCTTCCCTTTTTGCCTGGATACCCCAAACAAGCTCCATCTTCCAAGCAGATGAAGGAAATGGATGTTATGGAGGTTAAACCCAAAGCCATCCTTGGACCTTTCCAGTTGCTGGGGGCATTGGTGGTCCAAGGATGGCTGTGAACATCCCTGCAACCCTGGGGCAAGGAGATGGGCAGGTGGGACAAGGACCAAGTCTGCTGTTGAGGTGCTCCAGAGGTGGAGAGGGACAGCTCAAAGAGCCAGCCTTTGCTTTCCCACTTGTGATAATATTTATAAGGGTAAGAGCTCAATAAATATGAAATAAATATGAAAAGGCCACTCATAGAAAAGAAGATGATTGCATAAAGAGATCTGCAGATGGTCATAGAATGTTTGAGGCTGGAAGGGACCTCTAGAGGTCATCTGGTCCAACCTCCCTACACCAGCAGGGACATCTCTACCTAGATGCTCAGAGCCCCATCAAGCCTGACCTTGATGGCAAACTCATGGTCAAAAGAGGCCTGAATTGCAAGTACATCTAAGAAATATAATCCCCTCTTGGTACCAGAAGACAAGCCCAACCATTAACTGCCAAGTCCACCACTAACCCCTGGCCCTCAGCACCACATCTCCACCCCTTGGAAACCCCTCCAGGGCTGGGGACTCCACCCCTGCCCTGCCCAGCCTGGCACAGCCCTTCCCAGCCCTGACCACCACCAAATTGTTCCTCAGCTCCAACCTCAACCTCCCCTGGGGCAACTTGAGGCTGTTCCTCTTGTTCCTTGGGAGAAGAGCCTGACCCCACCTGCTCCAACCTCTTTGCAGGGAGTTGTGGAGACCCAGAAGTTCTCCCCTGAGATGTTGGCACATCATTTATCCACACCACAAGAACCCGACTCAAACCCTTTAAGATCTCAGTGACCATAAACACCCATATGAGGGGAAACTGAGGCACATGGAAACAAAGTGATTCCCTCTGCATCCCTCAAAGCCCCAAAACAAGGCAAACACCAGCCCAGGACCCATCCCCACCACCCTTCCCCACAGCCAAGCTCTAATTGTTTAGAGGCTTAATAAGTTGTAACTTAAAACTAGTTTATGGCTGTACACGGAGAAAGAAAGAAAGAAAAAAAAAATAAAAGTCCTGTCGTAAAGTATTTATTACACTTCCTTTGGAAACGATGACAGTCCTCCAGTGAATGTTTTTATTGTTATTCATCATCTTTGGAGAGGGTTGGACAGCTCTGAAATACAGCTTTAATATGAGAGCCAAATGAGAAAGTGCAGATTTCAGGGGAACCTCGGCTGATCAGGTTTCACTCGGTGCCTGCAGCACTCCCAACATGTGTTTCTGATCTGCAGCTCCACTTTGGTGTGCCCAAACTCAAACTGCATTAAATTCCCTCTGCGAAAGGAAGGGAAAACACACAAAAATTGGGGGTTTTTTGTGTGCGTGCAGCTCCTGCGTGAGCCATCACCTGGGAGTGGAAATGGGGTTTATCCCCCCCAGGTTCCAGCATCACTTCAGCAATGAGATGAGCACGACTGGTTTCCCATCTTACTGAGGGAAGAAAATTAAGGATGTGATTGGAAATGGGAAAAAAAAACCCCATGTCAGGTCCCTGCAGGGGAAGTCTTTAAGCAGATAAACTGGTTGGAGAAATATGCCAAATTTTCCTCAATTTAAATAAAACCCCAACCTTGTGCATGCACAGCTCATGTCACCCTGCTCACCAAGAGCATCTTGAAGCCCAAAGCCCAGAAAAAGGGCTCAACTCTCATAAATCCTCTGTCCCTTGATGCCAGCTCTTGGGAAAACGGGGCTGGAGTGGAGGAAAATCCAACTTAAGGAGTATTTTTGGGCTCAAGATGCCATAATACACTATGGGTATTTATTAATTATAGATGTTAATGCAAGAGTGCCCACCTGAGAAACCAGCCAAGCCCTGACCAAAAACCTGTAGGAAGAGTTATGCAGATCCTAGGAGAAATATCCACTGAATCCCATCACATTATATCACCTCCTTCCCTAAGGCATCCCCACCAAAGGCTGGAGTGAGGATGCTCCATGGGCTCTTCCACAGACCCAGCCTCTGCTGCCTGCTCTGGGAGGGTGGGGATGGCAGGAGACAGGGAATTCCTCTTTTAAATCATGGACAGGATGAATTCCGGAACTTTACAGCTCCTAAAAATACTCAGCAACAGAACCCCCATTACCCTTCCCCAAAACAGCCTGCAATGGAGCCTATCAAAAGAGAGAAGCCAAACTAGACTGGTTTTCATGTTTTGGCCTGGATGGATCAATATGGACCCATATCTCCACCTGTGGTTTGGGCAGAGGATTCTCTGGGTGGAGAGAACGGGAAAAGAAAAGAAATGTGTAATCTGCACAGGTTTGCTCGTGGGAATGCAGGGCAGTGGTAGGGAGCATCCCAACCAGGTCACCCTGGGTACCACTGCATCCCCACTGCATCACCTTAGGTCCCACCACGTCTCAATTACATCATCCTGGGTACTACTGCATCCCAACAACATCACCCTGGGTACCACCACATCACCCTGGGTACCACTGGATCCCAACAACATCACCTTGGGTACCACTACATCCCAACCGTATCACCCTAGGTACCATTACATCTCAAATGCATCACCCTGGGTACCACCACATCTCCCTAGGTCCCACCACATCTCAACTGCAGCACCCTGGGTACCCCTGCATCCCAACATCATCATCCTGGGCACCACCCTGGGCACCACTGCATCCCCACCACATCACCCTAGGTCCCATCACATCTCAAATGCATCACCCTGGGTATCCCTGCATCCCAACTGCATCACCCTGGGTACCACCACATCTCCCTAGGTCCCACCACATCTCAACTGCAGCACCCTGGGTACCCCTGCATCCCAACATCATCATCCTGGGCACCACCCTGGGCCCCACTGCATCCCCACCACATCCCCCTGGGTACCCCCTGCATCCCCACCGCATCACCCTGGGTATCCCTGCCTCCCAACTGCATCACCCTGGGTACCACTGCATCCCCCCCACATCCCCCTGGGTACCCCCTGCATCCCCACCGCATCACCCTGGGTATCCCTGCCTCCCAACTGCATCACCCTGGGTACCACTGCATCCCCCCCACATCCCCCTGGGTACCACTGCATCCCAACATCATCACCCTGGGTACCACCGCATCACCCTGGGTATCCCCTGCATCCCCACCACATCACCCTGGGTACCCCCTGCATCCCCACCACACCACCCTGGGCACCACCACATCTCAACACACATCCCGCTGCCAACTCCCAGCCCCACTCCACCCTCCCAAAAGCCACGAGCTCCTTTGTCTGCTTTAACAAAGGACCGTCCCCTGCGGATGCTGGGGGGGGAGGGAGGGAGGATTCCCCGAGCCCTGGGCAGCAGATGTCAGGGAGCCAGGCAGCCTGTTGTCTGTTTTCACTTTGTTTAACAGCTGCCCTTTGCATCGTGCTACTTCACAAGCTGCAGAGGACGAGGCCGTCGCAGGAAAAGGCAGCCAAACATTTACCTACCCTGCTTTGATTTAAAACAGCTTGAGAAGGGCCGAAATCTGTACGTCAACATCGAGCTAATCCAACCTTTCCTCCTGCCACAGAGAGTAAGCACTGAAGAGTTAATGAAAATAACTCCTCTGCCCTAAAGAAATCATAGTTTGGAGGTAGAGTCATGCAAACCCCCATCACCCTCGCACAGAATTAGTTTAACACTTGATTTTAAACTTAAATAAACACACTCAGGGCTCCTGACAGGGGTGTGGGAGCTCCCTGCTGCTGGGCCACCAAAAAACCAGGGCAGGAGGCATCTCTCCCCCTGACAGAAGCCAGCAGCATCTGCATCCATGGGCAGCAGGCACCATTCTGAACCCGATAACGTCGCTGTGGCTCCACTCTGACAGCTCCAGCTTTGTTTCTTTTTTTTTTTTTTTAGCTAGAAATGAAAAGAAAAAAGGCTGTCTAGGGATAGCCCAGGGTCCTGCTGAAAGGATGCAGCTAATTCAGAGCCACTCTGGAGACATCTGCAAGACGAGACGCTCCCCAGTGACTTCTCCATCCAGGACGGTCCCAGCCCCGGTGACCTGCTGGGAAAAGCTGCCCTGACACCCCGCCTGGCAATTTGTACAGGACTTTTTTAGGGGGGGGAAAGGAGGGAGGAGAGACTCCTCTCGCTGACCCCAGGGCTGGGATAGTTGGAGGGCAGATCTCGCCTCCCATCTGGGCTGGGAGCTCCGAGAGGAGCCAGTCGGTCTGACGACCACTGGTTCTCCCTTGCTTAGAAATGCTGAGAACATCAGATAATCCAGGGAGGTCAGGGGCAGCTGCTTTATCCTGCCCGGGGAGCAGCTCTGCATGTGTCCTGGTACTGGGGATGTCACAGCCTCTGCCTTTTTAAACTCAATATTATTTTTAAATATCTCCTTTATTAGCTCTTCTCACACCAGACCTGCTCAAGCCCAGAGGGCTCCAGATTAGCAAAGCCCAGCCCAGGAGATCCCCACATTTTTCCTGACTCTCATCCTGCCTCTATCTCCCAGCCCTGCTCTGCTGCTCCCCTCTTTGCAAACAATAAATTGCTCATAAAAATCTAAAGTTGGGGCCCTTGGCTCATCTCATCCTCCCTGCTTCATATTGCAGAATTTATATTATTGCTCTATAACACCCTCCCTGCTACATCACACAGAAAACCACTGAGCTCTGCTGAGCCCAATAATGGGTTCATTTAAGCATCTTTTCCATATATATATATTTATATATAATTATTTTATATATATATATTTTNNNTCTGCTGGCAATTCCTCCACAAGCAGTGGCCTAAAGCCAGAGGGACTTTTCCAGGGTGCAGCTTAAATGGAGAAGCTGTTTGCCCTAAATGCCATGGATTATTTTTTTTGTGGATGGTTTTTATTTTAAAAAAAACCCCCTTGTTCTACTTAAAAAACCCTGATAAAGACAATTCATCAATGCTTGGGATGGACTTTTTGGGGAGCACCGTGGCCATGGATGAGTAGGAGCCACAGATTTAAACTTTGCTTTGGGTTGAGGGGGTATTTGACACATCCTATTACTTCTACAACGTTAAAAAGCAAAAAAAGACCCCAAGCTGTTCTCAGCACCATGGAAGCAAATGGTTAAACCTTGAAATTTTCCACAAAACCCCCCAATTCTTATCCTGCAGCATCACTTCTCCTCCAAGCAGCATCCACACCAAGGTACCACTAGCCCAGGTGGCCAGAAACAGCCCCCCAGGTCCCCACCTCTGCCCCACACCTCCTGTTCCACCTCCTCTCCACCTTTAGAAAGGGGTTTTAAACAGCTTCTCAGTCTGAATTCAGCTTTCCTCTGGTGCATCCCAAAGTTTGTTGCTCTCACCCCATTGCATGGACCAGTCACCCCCAGCTGGACCCCGAGATGCTCCTGGTCCTTCATCCTTCTGGTGCAGAGGAACCAGGACCCAAACACCAACTGGTTTTCTGTGCTACTGGGTGTTGCATTTGGAAATGGACAATCAGACCCATGAGAAACACACAAACTATTCAAAAGATACCAAGGGTTTTAGGGAACAGCAGGTTGGCCTCTAGGTTCAGAGTCAGCCCAGCACCCATAGCTCACTTATTAATGTTTTTCCCCTGAAAACAAGTAGAACATCAAATTCTTCACTTTCTAAGCAGGAGCTGCATCCTCACATGTTCTTTTCCAAGAGTCACAGTGAAAAACAACCTTCATGTGATCCCCACTGCTCCCCAAAGAGCTGGTGATGAACCCAGGACCATGAGCTCCCCAGCACCCATCTGGTTACTGTTCCCCCAGGGTTACCCCAGGGAGGCTGGATCATTGCTGGGCTCTCCCACGTGGCTCTGGCACCATCACAAGCATCTCTCCCCTCCCACGAGCCCAGATACGGGGCAGATAAGACCTAATTTTAAAATATTCATGGCATGCAAAAGGCACTTTGGAAAGGGGACAAGTCAGGGATGAAGTGATAGAAAGAGCTGAGTTAGAGATGAGTTGGAGAGTGGGACCCAGGCAAAAACCTCCGTATCACCCCCAATCCAGCATCCAGGGCACCCATCCTCAAGGACAAGCCTCTCTCCTCCAAGCAATTCAGCACAGACCCACGTTCATCAGCTGCCCAAGTGATGCTCTTGCTTCTCAGGCAATTAAATGTCTTTGTTTGCATCATTTTCCCCCAGATAAGTCAGAGCTGAGCTGTGCAGGCTCCGCAGCAGGCAGGAGGGCTTTTGTTCCCAGCATCTCACATGCACCAGCTGCCTCCATGCATATTTACTCCTTTAAATAAAAAGCATTTTCCCCCCACTAATTTGGCACAAAATCCCATTGCCACAGTATTTTTCCTTCTTTAAATAAACAGAGCCTCATGTGCCATAATTACCTTCTGGGGCTGGAAACTTAAAACGACCAACTGGAGACTTTGGGGGGGGGTTTGTCACATCAGCTGCAGAACAGCTTCAAAATCTCACACAGCCAATGTGCTGAGAAAGGTGCATCCCCAATTGTCCTAAAGGGGTGATTCCTAAAGGAATTATTGCCTGGTTGCTTTCTATGGATGCAACATGTTCCCTATTGCTGCAGTTTTTATGCCATGGTGAGATGAGGTTAAACACCACAAACCTCTTTTGATGCCTGAAGTGATGAGTGAAATCTCCTCTCTGCAGCAAGCTGCAATTCCATAGAATCAGAGAATTATCAGGGTTGGAAGGGACCTTAAAGATCATCTAGGCAGGGACACCGCCCACTAGAGCAGGTTGCTCCAAGCTCCATCCAACCTGGCCTTGAACACCTCCAGGGATGGAGCATCCACAACCTCCTTGGACAACCTGTTCCAATGTCTCACCACCCTCTGAATAAATAATTTTCCATCTAAATCTCCCCTCTTCCACTTTTAAATTTGCATTTATGATGAGCAGGGAATTATATATATTTTTTAATTCTACTGAGAACTATCCCCCTGCCCATCACTTCAGCTGCATGAACAGAGGGCTCCTCACTGATGCTTGGGATGGAGAACCCTGAGGCTCCATCCTTCACTCCAGCCACTTGCTGGAAGCAGATGGCAGAATATTTTGCATTTCCATTCAAGTCAAGCATGTACTTCACCAACAAGAGATCAGCTACTATTTATCTTCCACGGGTGATTTCATTGGAGAAATAACAGCAAAGAGAAGGTTCAAACCTATTCCTCAACAAGCCACTTCTAAATGGTGTTTGGGGAAAAAGCAGAGCTCAGAAAATAAGCAGCAGACAAATGTACAGACCTGTTGGTATTTTACAAATTCAAGGCTTTTAAAAAATATTAAAATAGGAAAGGTAGGAGTTGACTGTCTTGTATCACAATCCCAGCATGGTGGGGTTAGAAGGGACTTCTGGAGATGCTCTGGTCCAACCCCCCTGCTCCAGCAGCTCACCCAGGATCACATCCAGGTGGGTTTGGGATCCCTCCAAGAGAAGGAGACCCCACAACCTCTCTGGGCAGCCTGGGCCAGGCTCCAACACCCTCACCCCAAACAACTTTCTCCTCCTGGGTTCCACTTGGTGCCCGCTGCCCCTTGGCCTGTCCCTGGGCACCCCTGACAAGAGTCTGGCCCCAGCCTCTTGCCCCCACCCTTTAGCTCTTGCTCAGCATTGATCAGATCCCCCCTGAGGCTTCTCTTGTGCAGCTCAGCAGCCCCAGGGCTCTCAGCCTGTCCTCATAGATGCTCCAGCCCCCTCCTTATCAATTTTACCCACTTCTATCTCAGATCTGGACCCTCAAGCAGCACTTTGGCTCCTTTTCCTTGTCCATCCCCAAATGCTGATCCTTTTATTCAAGCAGTCACCCCAAATTAAGGGCATTTTCAGACCCCAGCACCTGGCCCTGCAGGTGCAGAGATGCTCTCACCCACGGGTCACCCCATAGCCCACATTATTCCTTTTAAATGCTTCCTCTGAGCACCACAGGATGGACCTGCTGGAGGATGCTGATGGATGGAGCTGTGGGCAGGAGGGAAATACCTGCTGACGACGCCTGGCCAAGGGCCAGCCTGTGGGACCTGGAATGGAGCAAGGACTAACAATGGTAGGAAGTTGTTGAGAACTGGCTCCATGCTCACTAATGACTTTCACTTCCTTTATTTCCCACCTTTCACTACCCCAGCCCTGGTGCTTTTGCTGCACAACACTCATTTCAGTGCAATAACAGCACCACAGCACAACCTGGGCACCAGCCCTGCCAGAAAACAGCCCAGGAGAGCAGGAGGGGAGAGAAGTTGCATTAATGCATGAGAAAGTTTCCACAGGTTCTTTAAAAAAAAGGATTATTCTATAAAATAAAGGTGCTTAGAGACTTGATTCTACTTTCGCAGCCAAGGGATAGCCCCTTATAAGGTGTTATCTCCTGTCACAGCAAAAATATCTGTTATTTCAGCAGTAGGGAGATTAAACCACAGAATTATAGAATGGGTTGGGTTGGAAGGGACCTTTCAAGGTCATCTCATCCAACCCCCCTGCACTGAGCAGGGACACGTTCAACTAGAGCAGGACTGAGAGCAGAAGTTCAAAGATAGTGGTTGTAACCCCCAAAAAATCCTGCCTCAGGTATCATTTCACTTGGCTCACACTTATGTGCCACAGGACACACAGTTATGACATCAGGCCAGTGCACAGCAACTCAAAACCTGCTTTTAACCCTAAAAAACAGTGATTTAATCTCCAATTAAGATGGAGCAAGTGAAGAGCACTGATTTCTCTCACTCAGGACAACTGCAGATTACTCAAGATGCTACCACCAACTCCAAAGCAAGAAAACCAGCTTTTAAAGGACATTTTCTGAGAGAAAAAAAAGAAATTAAAACAAGGACCTCACCAGATTTCAGGATCTTTAGCTGGGATGAGGGTGAAAGGAGGGATTTGTGAATATGGACAGAGAGTTTTCAACATCTCTGTGGTGAATTGAGGTGCCCTGAGTGGTCAGAGCAAACCTGATAAATCTCTGCCAGTGAGTTCAGGAGTTTTTTTTCCTCAAGGAAACCCTCCCTATATCATCCTCAATCATCCCAGTGAACACTTGGCAGCTCCACTCCACGAGGTTAAAGGCACCACTGAGGTTTGAATGAAGACATCCTTGGCTGGCCTCATCTTTAATTGAAAGATTACAGCCCCTTCCACTGGGAGGTATAAAACCTTGGGTGGGTGACCAAGCAGGCTGCAGCTGCCATCACCACTGGAAAGGTCTGAAGGAGAAAATGGGTGAAATAAAACTAGAAATGGGTGAAATAATCCTAGAAATGGTGCTTTGCTTTCTGATCTACCCCCAGACCCTGCTCCTGGAGGACCCGGAGCTTCTAAAAACCACCTTGGAAGTAACAATCATTAAGGGCTTTATGCATCCAAAGCTTCCCGAGGTCTTTCCGACTGCTGGATGACTTGGAACTGGCTCGTTGCATATTTTGGATGACCTATTTATCCCAGAATTGGCAAGGCTTGGGAGCCCTTTCCCTCACCAGGCAGGTCTGGGTCATGGGGAGTTGGTAGGAAGGAAGGAAGGAAGGAAGGAGGTGGAAACTTTGTGCAAATAACAGCCCTGGGCCCTTCCAGCTCCCCTGCCTCATTGATTGTGCCTGTTCCTTGGGGTTGGGGTTGTTTGGAAAAATTAAATCCTTTTTTTTCCCAACTGAATGACATCGCCAGAGCCTCAGATCTCCGGCCAGAGGCATGTTCTGACTGTCAGAAAGAGGCTTGAAAAATAAATATGCCCCAAGTCTGCCAGCAACGGGTCTTCTCTAATGAACCAAGAATCCTGACTGAGTTTGCTGGATAATTTTGGGTCTCTGGTGCTGGGCAGGGGCTGCCTTTAGGGACTCCTCCTGTTACATAGGGCTTGGATGAACTCTGCTGGGTCCCTCCCAAACTCAGCTCTTCTGAGAGGGGCAATGGGGTGAGGAGCTGCCATTAATGGGGTGGCAATGAGGCAAGAAGGACACACCACCGAGGTCTGCACTCAATCCTGGCCAGCATCACAAGTCCCAGGAGGTCTATGGCCCAATCTGCTGAGCACACACAACATCTCAAGGTCTTTGCTGTGCACACACATGCTTGCAGGGTATCACATATACTGTATTGACCTTCTAGTGGACCCTAAAGATTAATTATTAAGAGTAATTTGGCTTCCACACTGGGCATTTACTAGCCTGGATGGATTTGCTAAGGAGCAGGAGCACACTGAGGAGAGGTGGCCATGCTGGATCACACCCAACCCACACACCTCTCACCCCATCTCCTGGAGCAGCCCTGACAGGAGCACAGAGAAAACCCCCCAGAAGAAACCAGGCATGGTCCTTGACATCCCAACAAGCAGGAGAGAAACTACATCACTCAATCCAGCCCAATCCATCCCTTCCTTGCATCCTCCATCCCACCACACCAGCTTCTGATGCTGCTCTGTAGCACATCACTGTTGCTTCCACAAAGCTGCTGGAGTTTTGTCCTGCTCAGTCCAACCCTGGGGTGAAATCTCCAGCAGTAATTTTTTATTTCAACTCTTTTCTTCAGCCTTGCTCCAAGTCTTTCTCCACCTGTGCTTCTGCACAGCAGAACCCTGACATTCTGGAGGCACTTTTCCTCCCAGAGGAGCATCACTTGAAGGAAACAAGATGGTCTGAACGGGTCCAACCTCCACTTTATGGCTGGGTCAAGCACAACACCAGCATTCAGATGAAATTTAGTCTTGACCCTCTCCATCCCCAGCCCCACTGCACCCACACGAGCCACCAAGAACAGTGAGGAACTTCCAAGTGGATTTTTTTCTCATCCTTGCTCCTTTACTGTCTTTTTTTTTTTAATTTAAACTATACAATTCCCATCAAGAAAAGAAAAATCAGGCCAGTGCTACTGATGAGGTGAGGCTGATCCTTTATCAAAGGTCTGTGATGGTTCTTTTCCATGCACCAAGCCCTGCTCTGCATCTTTATCTTGCCATGGGATGCAAATACAATAACTCACATCTATTTAACCCACACTACTACATTTTCCACACCTAAACTGCTTGAAAAGAGCCACAGATATGATGCATGACTCCATCTTTGAGTGTTCCCATCATTTTTTACCTCCACTCTGGCCATCTCCCAAGTTCTTTGCTCTCTCCAGGCAAGCCTGTGACCTCCAGCTCCAGAGCTGGTTTGTGGTTTTACACACTTTAGACCCCAAAACCAGTTTAAAGGGTTAAGGGAATTGGTGTAACACAGACCCCCCCCTACAGCCACATGATGCCTCAACCACATCCAGCTCTGGTTGCTCCATCCCCAGTTGGACCCAACCCTTGGTCCGACCTCACTCCTGCTATTTTTATGTTCTTTAACATCTTGTCTTTCTCTCACTAGTTACACTTGAGCCCTCCAAGGCCACGACTTTGGAAAAAAAACCCTATATTTTCCTAGGTGATGAGAAATTCAGCTGATGAGTTTCCCCCTGCAGACAAGAGCACTGGAGGTGGATGGACTCCATTGACACCGTGTCTGGAGCACACAGGAGGCACCAACAAGAACAAACAGAAACCACCAAGCTCCTGTTGCTCCAACACCCTGAATGGAGGGAAATTATAATCCCAGAGATAATAAAGAGGTTTCATCCAGCTGCCACTCAATCTGCCTCCACTCCTCACCTGCCCTCCAGAGAATCCTTTCCAAGCCCGCAGACTTGTAGGTGATGATGTTTTATTACATCCCAAAAAAAGAGAGGAAAAAAAACCCAAAAAACCCCAACCCAACACTCTGAGGAATGCAGGTTTCATTTGCAGCTTCCTGAAACCTGAGCAGAAAGTTTATAAAAACTTGGGGTCATGTTTGGAGTTAGGAAGCAGAATGAGGAATCGCTTCTCCTTTTCCTCCTGAGCAGCACCACCAACCCCACAACCTTCCCACCACTTCTTTCCCTTTTTTTTCCCCTCCTTATTTTTTTCCATTTCCAGCAGTATTGAAGTTCCAAGCCTGGCTTGGATGGGAATCAGAAAGTGAGGAGCTGAACAAGATCCTGCCTGTAGTTCACACACCCTTGTATATATAAAAAAAAACAACCCAAAGGATTAACAGAGCAATTTGATCCTCACTTCCTAAGTCTGAATTATCTGGAAACTGCTGTTACTTCAGGTCAGAAATTAAAAAAAGAAAGAAAAATCTCAACCTCTGGATGTGAAAACAAAACAAAACAAGGATGTTTTCCCTCAAAAGTAGGAGTGGATGTGGAGAGCAGCCAGGCTGAGCCATCCCACAGTGTTTTCCTCACCTCAAAGGGGAGGGGGAAAAAAAATGATTTAGGCAAAAACACACCCAGGAGAGCCTGTCCTGGGCTGGTTTCCACTAGGAAGAAGATCAAGGAGGATCCCCATCCCTGGAGTCCTTCAAGGTCAGGCTTGATGGGGCTCTGAGCAGCCTGCCCTAGGTAGAGATGTCCCTGCTGGTGTAGGGAGGTTGGAGCAGATGAGCTCTAGAGGTCCCTTCCAGCCTCAAACAGTCTATGATTCTATCTTCTGATGAGGTCTGGGCACCTGCACACCAAGCATGGGTGCAAAGCAGAGCTTGGGAGGCTTCCTAGGAGCAGGTCATCCAAGTCAACCCATCATGAACGGCCAAAGGGAGCAGGTCCTGAGTGTCCTGTCCCTTTGCGGAGGTATCTGAGCTCACCCTGGGCATCACCCAGCCCCAACCATCCCATTTTTCCTCCCAAATAATTCTCCTGGGTGCTTTGCAGCCTCAACCTCAGGGAAGATGCCCAACAGCCACGAGACACCATCTGCATCCCTGAGCACATCCATCCAACAACCCAACACACCATCCCCATGGCTACACACACCATAAATCAAAGATGCAGAGTCCTACAGCAGTGCCCCCTCATCACATCTCCCAGCTGCATCTCCCAAGCATGAAAACAAGCATCAAAAATCCATATGGTCCCTTCTTCCATTTCTTCTTCAATTGAAGCACCAGAGCTAAGAAGCCAGGCTGAAAATCAGGGTGGGATGTTGCACAAGGAGGCTGCAAGAAGTTGACAAAAGCAGCTTTATCCTCGTGTTTCCCAATTTTAAGACCTGAACTTTGCATCCTTCACATTCTTTCTAACATAGTTGTGTGTTGGAGGTGGTATGGGAACCAGGCCAGGTCCTAGGGCTGGGGTGGGTGAGTGATGGACCTGGGATGTTTCCTTCTGGAGAGGAATGTCACACTTCTCCTCCAGGCCAGGAGCACTTCATTCTGGAGAGAGATCTGGCCAAGGAGGAGACAGAGCTACTCAGGAGTATTAATTGACTCTTTCTTGGTGCTGCTAAGTCCTAAAGGCCAGATCAGCAGCAGCTGGGAACCCTCAGAGCTCCACCAGCTCTACCTGCTGCAGTTCAAGTCCAAGAGTCAACCATTTAGAGGACAAATCAAGCTCAAAGTGCCAACACTGGCAAGTGTCAGCTTTGAAATCCTTGGGTTTCCACACCAGAAGTTGCTGCCCTTGGGCACACTCATGGTGGATCAGTCCAGCCCAGACTCAGTGCCCATGTGGTCTGAGAAGATAGGGGGTAGGTGGACTTTAGGGTCTGAAATCCCACATCACTCCTGAACCCCCCATCTCTGACACTGCACGACTTCAACCAGGACCACGTGAAATCCCAACAGGCAGGTGGAGGATCCAGGAGCCTTTGGATTTTGCCCCATATTCATGACCACTTTACCCAAGGAGAGCTCATAGAGTCTTTAAGGACTCCTGTGACCACTTGGTCCTTGTGGTTTCAAAAAAATATATCTCAAAATACTCAAGAAACACCCTGGGCAGGCTGCACTTGGAGAGCTCTGTGCCACCACTGCCCAATCCAAGGAACTTAATGACCCTTGTAAGAAAAAGGTATTTCCACCTCCTTTCCCTACACGAAGGCACATCAGCCTTGGCATGAGTCCCACCAGCCTGGGCTCATCGTTGCTTTCCAGCTTCTTCAGGCTACACCTCATTTCTTCCCACTTCACCACCCTGCCAGCAGAAGAGCCCAACATTGCACTCAGCTTTCTGAAGGCACCAGGGACTTTCTTCCAAACAAGCCAAGCTCAGCTGGAGAGCCCTTGGACACTGGAGAAGCAGAGATGTGAAGGCAGAGCTAAGCCAAGCCAGGAAATTATCAGACAACCTCCTTCAAAGAGGAGCTAGATCAAGTCTCAGCACACCTCCAAGCAGCCCAGGCCATGCCCATACAACCAGCTCCAGCAGAAGACTCAGGAAGCACCACGACCTTCATGTGTCCCATCACCCAACAAGAGACTTCAACAACATCCCCACACAGGTTTTGGGACCAGAAATGCCATGAAAGCAGCTTGGAGCTGCTCACAGGGGATGAAAAATCTCAAGGACAACCAGCCAAACCCAGATATTCATGCAAGAAAAGCAGCATCCATCTCCTGAGGTCCACTTTTTTTTTCCTACCACCACCTCAAACATCCTCTGAACAGCAGAAATAAACCATTCCCACCTCCTCTCCCCAAAGAACACGGGGGCCAGGGGGTAATGTGTCAATTCCTAGGGATTTTCCAACTATTCTACCATGTAGGGTTGGAAGCAAACTCAACCAGGCAAGCTACAAGCCTTGGGTTGCTGCTTCTAGATGGACCCCAGCTGCCTCTAGGAAACCCAGCAAAATGTGTCTTAAGCAAGGAGTGTTTCTGACATTACACTATATTCTGCTTTTTAATTCATTTTTCATCACTGGATGCCAAAAGTCTTGCTGCCTGAACAGGTCCAACCAGCTTTTTGCTGCATACCTGCACCGAATGCAAATGGTAATTAGGAGTTGAGGGCAGAGGAGATCATTAAAATAAATTACTTGGATGCTGAAGCCTATAAAGTGTCCTCCCCTGCAATTAAAGGCATTTCATCTTTCAGCTCACTTTGTCACCTTGTCTATCTTTCCCCAAGTTGTAAATTAAAAGCCTGTGAAGTTCTCTAATGAACGGGATTGAAGCGTTGGCAAGAGGAGCAGACGCGGTGCAAGAGTCATGCTCTCCAGGCTGAGAAGCTCCTCAGACCATGTCCAAGTGTAAGGGGTCACTGAGCTGCTGGTGATGGTCCCTTGACATGGATGCAGAGCTCTGGGCTCACCTGATGCTGCCTCACTTGGCTTAACAGCTTCACATGTCTCCTCATCCCCACCACGCTCCCCTTCTGAAGGGCTGTGTCCCTGCATCTCATCACCACAGTGTCCATGGATGGTGAACATCACACAAGCAACGTGGAAACCACTTCATGAAGACATCATGGACACCTCTCCAACCATCACCACCCAGCCCTTCATCCTAGCCAGGACTAGAGGACCTTCAATACATTGAAAGGTATCAGGATGCACAACAGAATTAACAGATGTTTGCATCAGTTACATGAAGGCCAAGAGAGGGTTTGAATCATAGGATCATAAAATAGAATCATTTTGGTTGAGAGAGACTCTCAAGGATATTGAGTCCAACTGTTGACCCATCCCTGCCAGGGCACCACTAAACCATGTCCCTCAGCACCATATCTTCATGGCTTTGAAGCATGTCCAGGGATGGGGACTCCACCACTGCCCTGCCCAGCCTGGCACAGCCCTTCACAGCCCTGACCACCAACAAATTGTTCCTCAGCTCCAACCTCAACCTCCCCTGGGGCAACTTGAGGCCATCACCTCTTGTCCCATCACTTGTTCCTTGGCCCCACCTGGCTCCAACCTCTTCTCAGGGAGTTGTGCAGAGCCAGAATGTCTCCCCTGAGCCTCCTTGGCTCAACCCCCCCAGCTCCCTCAGCTGCTCCTCACCACACTCCTGCTCCAGACCCTTCCCCAGCTCCATTGCCCCTCCTCTGTACACGCTCCAGCAATGTGATAACAGGATCCCCAGAGCACTGACTAAAGTGACATCCATCATTCCTGCTGGTGCTACTTTGAGCAAGATCTGGTTGTGACCACGAAGTGAAAAGACCCAAATCCACCCCAGCCCATCCCACCAGGTTGCTCCTGATGCTCCTCCACCAGCCTCCACTGCTCGGACAAAGACCGGAGACGCCGATCCTCGTCTGACCACCCCGTCGAAACCCAGAACAAACATTTGACATCCCCTAGATCAGCTCATTCATCCTGCAACAAACACATCCCTTATTGTCCGCCGGACAAGCTCCGCTGTGTTTCCTTTGCCTGACCTTTCCAGCTTGCCTTGGGTGACACCACGCCCCGGGGCCACATTCCTCCAGCTCTCCACCATACTGGAGCATTGTGTGGTGGGACAAGCCAGCCTGGACGTCATCACTNAACAACATCCCCACACAGGTTTTGGGACCAGAAATGCCATGAAAGCAGCTTGGAGCTGCTCACAGGGGATGAAAATCTCAAGGACAACCAGCCAAACCCAGATATTCATGCAAGAAAAGCAGCATCCATCTCCTGAGGTCCACTTTTTTTTTCCTACCACCACCTCAAACATCCTCTGAACAGCAGAAATAAACCATTCCCACCTCCTCTCCCCAAAGAACACGGGGGCCAGGGGGTAATGTGTCAATTCCTAGGGATTTTCCAACTATTCTACCATGTAGGGTTGGAAGCAAACTCAACCAGGCAAGCTACAAGCCTTGGGTTGCTGCTTCTAGATGGACCCCAGCTGCCTCTAGGAAACCCAGCAAAATGTGTCTTAAGCAAGGAGTGTTTCTGACATTACACTATATTCTGCTTTTTAATTCATTTTTCATCACTGGATGCCAAAAGTCTTGCTGCCTGAACAGGTCCAACCAGCTTTTTGCTGCATACCTGCACCGAATGCAAATGGTAATTAGGAGTTGAGGGCAGAGGAGATCATTAAAATAAATTACTTGGATGCTGAAGCCTATAAAGTGTCCTCCCCTGCAATTAAAGGCATTTCATCTTTCAGCTCACTTTGTCACCTTGTCTATCTTTCCCCAAGTTGTAAATTAAAAGCCTGTGAAGTTCTCTAATGAACGGGATTGAAGCGTTGGCAAGAGGAGCAGACGCGGTGCAAGAGTCATGCTCTCCAGGCTGAGAAGCTCCTCAGACCATGTCCAAGTGTAAGGGGTCACTGAGCTGCTGGTGATGGTCCCTTGACATGGATGCAGAGCTCTGGGCTCACCTGATGCTGCCTCACTTGGCTTAACAGCTTCACATGTCTCCTCATCCCCACCACGCTCCCCTTCTGAAGGGCTGTGTCCCTGCATCTCATCACCACAGTGTCCATGGATGGTGAACATCACACAAGCAACGTGGAAACCACTTCATGAAGACATCATGGACACCTCTCCAACCATCACCACCCAGCCCTTCATCCTAGCCAGGACTAGAGGACCTTCAATACATTGAAAGGTATCAGGATGCACAACAGAATTAACAGATGTTTGCATCAGTTACATGAAGGCCAAGAGAGGGTTTGAATCATAGGATCATAAAATAGAATCATTGTGGTTGAGAGAGACTCTCAAGGATATTGAGTCCAACTGTTGACCCATCCCTGCCAGGGCACCACTAAACCATGTCCCTCAGCACCATATCTTCATGGCTTTGAAGCATGTCCAGGGATGGGGACTCCACCACTGCCCTGCCCAGCCTGGCACAGCCCTTCACAGCCCTGACCACCAACAAATTGTTCCTCAGCTCCAACCTCAACCTCCCCTGGGGCAACTTGAGGCCATCACCTCTTGTCCCATCACTTGTTCCTTGGCCCCACCTGGCTCCAACCTCTTCTCAGGGAGTTGTGCAGAGCCAGAAGGTCTCCCCTGAGCCTCCTTGGCTCAACCCCCCCAGCTCCCTCAGCTGCTCCTCACCACACTCCTGCTCCAGACCCTTCCCCAGCTCCATTGCCCCTCCTCTGTACATGCTCCAGCAATGTGATAACAGGATCCCCAGAGCACTGACTAAAGTAACATCCATCATTCCTGCTGGTGCTACTTTGAGCAAGATCTGGTTGTGACCACGAAGTGAAAAGACCCAAATCCACCCCAGCCCATCCCACCAGGTTGCTCCTGATGCTCCTCCACCAGCCTCCACTGCTCGGACAAAGACCGGAGACGCCGATCCTCGTCTGACCACCCCGTCGAAACCCAGAACAAACATTTGACATCCCCTAGATCAGCTCATTCATCCTGCAACAAACACATCCCTTATTGTCCGCCGGACAAGCTCCGCTGTGTTTCCTTTGCCTGACCTTTCCAGCTTGCCTTGGGTGACACCACGCCCCGGGGCCACATTCCTCCAGCTCTCCACCATACTGGAGCATTGTGTGGTGGGACAAGCCAGCCTGGACGTCATCACTTGGCCAACCAACCCAGCAGCCCCCGTGGTACCCACAGCCCTGGCTGGTGCCAGCAGACCTGGTGTCGCCAGCCCGCGGAGGCGGCGACCAAAGAGGTGCCGAGACCCCCCCAGCCCTGGGGAAGAAATGCCCACGGGTTGGAATTAGCAACCCCGAGCTGGCAGCACATCCATGGCACGTATTGTTCTGGGGCACAAGAGCTCTTTAAGGCAGAGAAGTTCCACGACGTGCCCTCGTGGGGAGATTGGGACCGTTCCCCTTCATCCCTATTATGCTCCGAGATAAAACCGGCGACGGCGGCGGCTGGTGGAGAGTCTGGAGCTGCCTTTGTGTGCTCGAGGTCTCTGCTGCTCCCAGCAGGGAAAGTGACCCCACAGATCATAAAAAGGGACATTCTCCAGCTTGGAGACAGCCAGACGGTGGCTCTGGGGTTGTCTAGGGGCGATGGTGGCTTGGGTGATGCTCATGTCTCAACCCCAGGGGCAATCATTTTGGGAATCTCCCCCCAGAGAGGGGACACATGCTCCATGGAGATGGCTGCACCCTGTTCTGAAGGCACAAGGAAACATCAATAGGCTTAAAAAGCCCAAGTTCTAGAGGTGAACATCCCTTACTGGACACCCCCAACCTCATCACTTCCAGAGCTCTGCACTCTAGATGTCTACCACGACCACCTTCCTTAGCATCCTCAGTGAAGGCTCCAAGGAAAAGCACCATTGGATGGGATTGTGTAGGAAAGTCATGATCTTATTAAAGAATAGTGCATGGGGGTGATGGAGCCAGGCAGCTCCAGCTTAGTCCATCCCTAACTTTGTCACTACCTTGCTGGTGACCCAGTTGCTTCACCCTCTGAACTGAGCACACACTGACCTACTTCATCCATTATCATGAATCCTCATTTGAGAGCCATTTCTTGCCTCCACACACCAACCAACGCTGTATTTTGCTGATGGAAAGAACCACACATCACCTCAGAGACACCTGCCCCACACCACCAGGTCAACTCCAAGCCTCTGCAGCGACCGAGAGGCAGAAGGACAAGAGGTGAGACCCAAGACCTGCCAGGAGCCACCACACAGACCAACCTCTCAACCGCCAGCGCCGTGCAAGACCCGTCTTGCTCCCACCCACCCCATCCCTCATTTTCTCTTTTCATGGTTTTGTGATTAAAAGCAATTACAGCCTAGTCATACCCATGGACTCCCAGGGCACCCCGAGTGAACGCATCAAAGCCAAGGCTCCACAGAAACCCATCCCCAGCTCAAAAGCCACAACACTTCCAGTTGCCTTCCCGGGTTGCGCCGGGGCGAGGTGGGATGTCTGGAGAACAAAAGCTCTGCACACAACAATGATTCCTGCCCGACTCGAATGGCAGCTGATAGAGCCTCCAATGTGGTAATTATTGCTGGCTTTGAAGCCTACCCTGTGCAAAGTGCTCTTTCCACACCTATTTCACCCAAACGACAACACTTACCTCATCATCCTCCTCGCACAGGCTCCTCCACAGCCCTTTGTAGTCCTGCCAGGGCAGCTCATTACTGCAGCTTCTCCTGGAACAAGAGACAGGATCTTCATGCGGGAGAGAATGTGAGATGAAAAAAAAAAAAAGGTGGCTCTGAATTGCAGCTCGCATCACCATGAGAAAGCTGCTTTTTTTTTTTTAGGTGTTATTATTATTAATTATTATTTTGACCCGCTTGACGAGAGGGGAAATTAAAGGATTAAGTTTCCCAATGGGTGTCTATTGGGCACACCTCACAAATAGGATCATAGAATGTTTCAGGCTGGAAGGGACCTCCAGAGGTCATCTGGTCCAACCTCCCTACACCAGCAGGGACATCTCTACCTAGGGCAGGCTGCTCAGAGCCCCATCAAGCCAGCCCATGACCTGCCAACCCTGAAGGACCCCCCTCTCCCTGGTCTTCTCTCATCTCCTTCCCATCCAGACCACCTCTGTTCTGTCAGTGCAACTCAAAGCCAAACCCAATGAAGACCCTTGTTGAAGACATCCCTGCTTGTGTAGGGAGGTTGGACAAGATGTCCTATAGAGGTCCCTTCCAGCCTCAAACATTCTGTGATTCCATGAAGACTTCTTGATGTTTTATGGTGGAAGCAGTGCTATAAAACCAAGGTGGGCTCTCCCAACATCAGCCTTGCAGGACAGCAACCAGACATCAAAATCTGCTCTGCTACCCCCCAGCAACACCCCCGAGGCAACACCAAAGGAAACTCCAAAGAGATACCATCAGAAAGCCCAAATAGCTCTGCCCAGGTGATGCAGAAGATAAAACATGTTTGCCCAGGATAATACTCTAAGTGTATCTTAAAGATGGTCTCGACCACGTGGAGCTGAGCCTGAGCACTGGGTCAACAGGGAGCACAAGCTCTGCAGAGCAGCCCCATGGTACCAGTGAGCTGGAGAAGAGGTCAACAGGCTCTGCCCAGCAGCACAGCATGATCCCCATGCCCAGAGGCTGCCTTGGACCAGTTCATCCCCACCACACTCTGCTCATACCCACCCTGTGCATGTTCAAGTACATAGGGTGGCCTTAGCAGACAAGCCCCATGAGATAAGGTTGCTTGACTAGCTAAAACAGAACCAATAAAATAGGTTGATTTGGTTCTACAGGAGCTGGAAGAGTCCCTCACAAGAGGCTTGGCATCCCCGTGCCACCAGAAAGGACAGGGCAGGAGGCGACAGGCAGCCAAACACCAACTGACCAACCTCATTTGACCAGCTCCTGCACACCTGTACCTAGGTTGAAGACAAGCTATGGGGCCACCAGCTTTGTTGGCCAACAAGTCAACTCCAGCTTAGCAGCAGAAACCCATTTCTGAGGGTTTTAGGCAGTTTGGGAGCATTTGCACCCAAGATCAAGAGTTCCTGGGACCACATTTCCAAACCCTAGCAAGGGACCCAACATCTCCACCAACGCAGGGATGCTCTGGAGTCCTCAGAAGCCATCTCTGCTTGCTAAGCCCAGGTCCCCCTGAGAGCAGCTCCCAGCCCTAATCCCCAAGGACTGAGAAAGCCTTTGGGTGTCCATCAATCCAATCCCAGCCTTAATTACAGAGCACTATTGAGTAACATCATTGTCCCCTGGAAAATAAAACCTGTCGAGTTATTTGTTAGGAAAGGATCTGGCAGATTGAGCCAAACCTTTGAGAAACTGAAACCTCCTTTTCCCTCTGATCTCAATGAAACATCTTTTTTTTTTTCCCCTTAATGCTTTGAAATGTGAAGTCTGAGCAGTTGTCACAAAGCAAGGATGACAAAGGGATATTTTTCTGCCCAGGAAAACTGAAATTTTACTATTTTTTTTTGCAGTGAAAAAAATTCTGGCCAAAGAAAACTGAAATTTTGCTATTTGTTTTGCAGTGAAAAAAATATCCTGGCCAAAGATACCAGGTTGGTGACTTCTTCATTCCATGACTGGATAAATCTTTGATTATCTTTTATTTCAGAACTCATAATAAATCATCTTTGCTTTACAAGTTGGAGACCACAGAGAAATCAACCAGAAGCCTTTTTTTCCCCCCCCTAAACTTCTTCAATGCAATTTATTCTGGAGCACAAGAGCAGAGCTGCTCTTCACCCTCCCCATGTGGTGCAACCTCCATGGAAAGCTTTGCAGGCAACTGCCACAATCCAGGACCACACGTGTCCCAGGGATTCTCTGATGTCCTGTATGGAGTCCCACCACAGCCTGGCACAGATGTCAACCCACCTCAAACTCAACTCATACCAGAAATGAGTCCCTCAGACCTGCTGCAATAAGAAACTGCCCCGTTGAGGACTTCTAGATGATGTTGCAACCCTGCTTCCACCAGCTGGAGGACACAACCTCCCAATGGGGCCACCAGTTGATTCCACCAGGACGTGTAGCAGTGACAACTCAACTTCCAGACCACTGCATCCCTTAAACATTTAATTACAAGCTTCCCACCCCTCCATCCCTGCAGAAATGTCTCGTGTTGGGATGATGATTGCATTTTGAAATGACACGGAGATGACACTTGTGGTTGGTCTAGTCAACATCCCATGATGGATCTTCAAGTAGCTGTCAGGAGGACAAGCATCAAGAGATGGATTTCCCTACATAGAGCAGTGAGGACCATGAGGGGCTGCCTCAGCTCCCCTACAAGGAGGAGCTTTCCCTGCCAACAGCTCATTCCTGAGCAAATTCTTTTCAAATGTTAATTACAGCAGAACACGGTTGAATTTTACTGACCCCATCAAATTTTGACAGGCAACTTCTCAGCTTACCCAGAGCCACTTAAAAGGAAAAAACAAAGCTGAAAATGTCTCCGGGCTGAAATATTTGTTAGTCTAAAAAAAAACCCCTGCAAGCTCCAACCATAACCTTGCAATTTCCCTTGGATGTATTTATGTTGATAACAGGTTGAGGACAATAATTACTGGGCTTGTAAATACAAGCAAATATCAGATTTTGGGGGCCAAAGGCCAAGACAAGAGTGTGTCTGGTGTTCAGGAGGGCTGGAAACTTATTGCTGCTCAATGACACGTAGACAAAAGAGAATTTATTCCTAGATCAAGATAAATTGCTTGAGGATCAGGCAGAAACACTAAGAGGGGGCTCTTGGAGGTGACGCCTCCTCTTTGCTCCTTTGGGAGCAGGTTTCTTCTGATAGGACCAATGATATTTATTCCTCCAAGCCTTGCCCATCCTGGTGTATCTCCAGCTATCTGATGGGAAGGTCACCTTCCCCTCATCTGAGATGACCCCAGAATTTGCCCCAAGCTGTGGACAAGGCATGGAGGAGCCAAGTGTTTGACCTACAGCAAGGATCATCCTTTTTAATTTGTATTTTTAAACCAAACTTGCCCTCCAGTCACTCACCCACTTATCACCACCCCCCACACTGGGCTGGGAAGCTTCAATATGGCAAATCCTGCAGGAAAAGTTAGTGGGGTAACTGGGAAGTGCCTTGGAGAGCTGGGTTGTGCAACTCTTCCATATGGAAACCCTCCTGTGATGACTCACAAGAGGAGAGATGGAGAAGTTTAAGGGCAGTAGGACTAGAGAGTCATCACATCCCTTTTCAAGGCCTGAATGAGTTCAGAGGTGGAATAAGACACTGAGATGTTCATCTCCATTTGGAAGAGGTGACCTAGGAACACTCCAGCTTCTCCCATCTAGGATTTGCAGCCTGCAACCAGAAGGTCCAAGTCCTACAGAACTGGGGAGGTCTATAAACCTACATCAGAACAGGCTGGACCTAATGGTTCTTCTGACATTAAAATCCATTAAATAACCTCAGCAAGTCAGTGGGTGCACCAGGGACCCTTCAACACTCTATAAATAGGACAAGAAGCATCTCACAGCCCAACAGCAATGGGTGGCCCAGGTGGACCAACCTGTGCCCTTCTTACCTCCCAGATGTACCCACAACACCGGTCACACCACAACCCACAGCATGACCCTACAAAGCCAAGAGTTTCTCCAGTGGTTCACCCAAACATCTGACACCTCAGAGTGTAGGAGGAAAGGGCCAGAATTCCTCCTCCCTCTTTTTTTCCCCCCATTTTTGGAACAAGCTGCTCTGTGCAACAGCCCCTAAACCACCCAAAGTCCCTGATGCTCACCCAGAGCACCCCATGCTCTCCAGGTGCCTCCAAATCTTCTCTCATAACTCAGGGTGCCAGATCAAAACTAGGTGGGTAGATTCAGATGAAGTCCTTCCCCATGAAGGTGAGGAGACACTGGCACAGGTTGCCCAGGGAAGCTGTGGATGCTCCATCCCTGGAGGGGTTCAACAGGTTGGATGGGGCTTGGAGCAACCTGCTCTAGTGGGAGGTGTCCCTGCCCATGGCAGGGGGGTTGGAACTGGATGATCTTTGAGGTCTCTTCCAACCCTGACAATTCCATGATTCTCTGTCCTGTGCTTCACCCACATCTTCTCCCTTTCCCCTGCACAAAGGTCTCTGCTGCTCCCTCTGAAGCACCTCCCCTGATGTTTTGACAGATGTAACCCAAGCCTCTCCCAACAAATCTTGCTCCAAGTTGCCTGCAGCTGAAGTTCAGTAGCCACCTGACATGCAGCAGTGGGAACAATTAATGGCTGACAAACATCTCCAAACAAACAGGACATGATGATATCACTGGGAACAGCTCCTCACATCTGGTCACTGCTGCCCTGCAGGAGTTCACGTGAGGTCAACCACGAGCTGCTGCCCCATTCAAGGGGTTCTCCCTCCCTGCTGCCATCACTCCACTCCCAGGTTTTAGGAGAAGAGTGGCAGGAATTGAGGTGACATCATGGGGACGGTGGAGATGGACACCATGATAGGCAGAGGTGGCTCTGAGGACACAGCCACCACCTTCTAATGAGCTCAAGAAGCTTTTCCAATGGATTATTTCAAAGGGGGGAAGCTGCTGTGGATCTCATGCACCTTTCCTCCTTTGTCCATCTCCAGCACAGCCATCCCACCACCCCAAGAATGAGGTTCACCATCTCCTCACCAGTATGGTTAGCCCAAGGCCAGTCCCTCTAGGGACACCCTGGGCAAGTGGGACAGATCTTGGACACATCTAATGGCTTTGTCTAACATGCCAGTGAAATATTTTCCAGGAAGGTAGATGCTCCATCCCTGGAGGTGTTGAAGGCCAGGCTAGATGGGGCTGTGAGCAACCTGGGCTAGTGGGAGGTGTCCCTGCCCACGGCAGGGGGGTTGGAACGAGATGCTCTTCAAGGTCCCTTCCAACCCAACCCATTCAATAAGACCCAGAAAACAGGTTTCAAGCAGGACCCACCAACCCATCACCTCTTGGAGAAGCCAAACACTGCTCCACCCTTCATGCTGGAGACACCAGCCCTGAGCCTTGTTCTTCTAGGATTCTCTCCTAACATCTCCCAGCCAACAAGAGTAAATCCCTTGTGTGGAGCACCAAAGGAAAGCCCTCACCCCCTCCATGAGCATCCATGGCTCTGGAGCAAGCACAGCACCACTATTTCCTCCACACATTCTTTCAGCTTCACATGTGGAACCTATTAGTGGCCACATCCCCCCCCCACATGCTCTTTGCTCCTCTGGGTGTTTTCCACAAGCTCCTGATGGTTACCAGTGGCTGGATGAGACTTTGTTCCCTCCACTGCAAAGCTTTCCAGAGCCAGCCAAGTGAGGACGTTCCATTTCTAAGCCCTTTTGTTGTCTCTCATGGACGTTTTCTCCCCAGGCTTCCTTTGATCTGAGCTGGGTTCCAAACCCTCCAGCCACAGTGACAAAAGACTCAGACCCTGCATAAGCTCAGGGCTTGTCCCCCAAGCAGAAGAACCAGCTCTGCTGTGGGTCATGTCAACGCACCCATCAAGGGAAGGAGGAGAAGCTGGCAGGGTGAGGAGACAGCTCCCAACCCATGGTCCTGCCTCTGCCTAGGGACAGTTTCAGCCCTGGGTGTCACTCAACCAGCCCAGAGGAGGAATAATCATCATTAAGAAAGGCAGGACCCCAGCAGAGCAATTCATGCAGCTTCCTCCACAACTTCATCCAAGTCCTGCCTCCTCTTCTGGTTTGTATCCACCACAGCTTCTCCCTTTCTGGGTAGGATTTCAGGCTTTGTCTTCATTATACTTTGATTTCTCCTCATTTACCACATCTTCGTGTTGGCCTTTCCTCAGCTTTAGGTTCTCCCTTGGCTACCCTCAGACTGTTTTGTCATTTTTTTGCCCCTTTTTGATGCTTTGGGGTTTGTCATCTCTCCCATCTCTGCTGATGCCCCTTCCCTCCTTTGCACAAGCCCTTTGAGGTGTCTTGTTCTTGCCTGAAACGAGAGAAATCTCACCCAGATCCCACATTTCAACCTCCAGACACATTGGACGGGTCTTTTCCAACCTAAACAACTCTATGAACCTATAAAGCCTCATCTGGGACAACCCTCCTTCTCCTCCCCAAAACTCAGAAGTCGTGTGTGAAGGTCTCACCTTCCTGCAGAGGCACAAACCCACTCTTGGAGGTACTAAGGAGGTACATGGAGCATCAAGCCACACCTTGGACATCAAGCCACATCTTAGATACCAAGGATGGATGCTCTCCAGGTATGACCTCAAACCATTATCTGTCCCCATCTTGGACAGAAAGGTCCATCTCCTGCTCCACAGCAGGTACATTTTCAACTCAGGGCAATCTCTGCCCTCAGGCTACTGGAAACAAACCCATAAGTGGTTTTTTCCAACCAAAACCATCTGACAGGAATTATCTTTCAGTCCAAGTCTTAAGCTGCCATTATCTTCATCGACCAAGTTTCTCCTGATGACCAGAACCTGAGCAAAGCTTCTGATGCTGAGGATAAAACCAAGCCCAGAAGATCTCTCCATCCTCTTCCAAAGAGAACACCACCAGCTTTGGTGAAATTCAGGTTTTTTTCCCCCTATATCACCATTTAGAAGCACTGATCTGAGCAGCTTTCAAAGGCTGATGCAGAGAGAGATGTCCCAGCTTGTGGAATCCCACCAGCTCCCAGGGTCTGGGAGCTCCCATCAGGGTTCCCATCTCATCCAGTTGTATAGAGAAGAATTTAAACCCAAGGGTGCACCAATGGCAAGTTGCAAAACAGGTTCCTGCCTTATCTCAAAGGCTTCTGGTCTCCATGGGAGTCATTTGACAGCACCACCAGAGCTTTGCAGGAGAAGTTTTAGATGTATCCTCAAAATAGTGCTATTATGAACATGGAATTTTGTTTTCTAGACCTACTTCTTGCTTCCTGCACTATCACAAGGAGATAAACTCATTTTTTCCACCAAAAAATATCTGTCCAGTGGCTCCTTTGCACATCCTCCAGCTGCAGATCCCTTGATGGGAAGTTTGAGGTGATGTTTGGAGGCATCAGGCAGTTGTTCTGCCTTTGATTCCCTGCAAAGTCATTTTTGGCCAGTCCCCACCTATCATCCAAGCTCCTTCCAGGGTCTTCAGGACAACCAACAAAACCCATTCCCCTTCCATCCCTCCCTTCCAGGCAGAGGTCTCAGCAGAGCCTCCATCCATGGTTTCAACCAAGCCCTGCCCACCAGGGGACAGCACCTGCTTAAATCAACTCCTAAACCATTTAAAATCAAGTTATGACAACTTGTGGCCTGAAAAATTGGACTTCTGGCTTTATGGCAGGAAGAGGGAAGGCAGAACCATGAGAAGAATTTTATTTAAATGCTTGATAGGAACAAATTTGGGGGGGGGGGGTTTATCAGGCATATGCTTGGCACGTGGTCTCTTGGGTACATACGAGTTTGTCTGAAGCCTTTATTGAGGTTTTCCATCTTGGACTCTGCAGCCTTTGAAGCTGCCAGCTGAGGCTGCTCAGCAGGAGGATGTGTTGAGGACCCAGGACCTGGGGGAGCTTAACCAGCTTTGTCAGACAAACCCACATCACAAGCATCCCAAATGCCACTTCCAGCATCTCATAATCCCCCAAGTGCAGGATGTCATGGCCATGAACACCAGGATGGTCCCATTTGGGCAGGAGGTTTCTCTTGAACCACTTTGTGTCTTTATTTAAGCTTCTCCACATGGATTTTCCCTTGACTTGATTTCCAAAGGGTTTTTTCACTGCTGACCACAACTGAAACAAGGCAACAACCCCCCCCCAGATTTATTCTAGTGCTTCAAGTATTGAGGCTGCCACTCAAGATAAAAAAGGAAAACACTCAGAATTCTCTCTGATAAATAATCCCACTCTGGAGCAATTCTCCAAACCCCTGGTCAGCCTTTCTGGATGACCACCCAGATCTATTTTCCATCAAGCTGCAGCTTGGTTGCTCACATTTATATGACCACAACCACCCAACTTCACCCCAGCATCTTGATTTTCCACGAGGAGTCAGAAATAAGGTTTGTAGGAGGATGCTCCTGGGCTTGAGGTCCCAAACCCACTGCAAGAAGTGGCTCCTTTCTTCCCTACCCTCCACCAAGAGGTCCCATGGCTTTGCAGCCTTTCTGTACAAATAAATCTTGGGTTTAAACGCTGCTGAAATGTTATGTAAACAGCTTCCAAGAGCAACAGCCTCTTTTCCCTGCTGATTATATCTGAGCTGCTCGTACACATGAGCAAGTTCCTAAGCACAGCAGAGATTTGCAGCCCAGATTTTTCCCCTCTCAAGCCCACCAGCCTCAGGGAAGTTACTCCAGGGATGACTTTGGGCCAAGAACAGACATTTGAGGAGGATTTCAGAGCTCAAAGCCATTGGTGAGGCTATTGGGACACTACCTCCTTTTCCTCTGAGATTTACACCCCTCCCCAGCATCCCTCCCTGGTGGGTGAGTTCTGTCCATCCATCCTCTGCCTTTCCAGCCAACCTGCCAAAGCCTCCATTAGAAACTAGGGATTTTTTTCCATCATGAGGAGGATTTTTCAGCACAACTTCCCCCTCTGCACGTCAGCTGTTGAGATTAAATTGCCATAACAAGCACAGGAGGTCAAACCCCCAGCTAACCACAGCAATCCCTCAAGCACAAGCTTGGAAAACCCTTGGGAAATGGGGAGACTTTCCAGCTTCCCAGCTACCTAGAGACCTAAACCACCATATCCTGCTTGTAAAGAGAAAAAAGCACCAGGATTTCAAGTCCAGCAGTGCCACAGCTCAAGAGCCATGGTCCCACCACACAGCAGAGCTCATGGGCATCACTGATGGTGCTTTTCACCAATGTCACACCAAACTACAGCAATGAACCTTCAATACCTGAAAGGGGCCTATAGGAAGGCAGGGGAGGAGCTGTTCTCNGACCTTCAATACCTGAAAGGGGCTATAGGAAGGCAGGGGAGGAGCTGTTCTCAAGGGTTTGCAGTGATAGGGTGAGGGGTGATGGTTTTAAGCTAGAAAAGGAGAGATTTAGGTTGGACGTTAGGAAAAAGTTCTTTAGTAGAGGGTGGTTGACCAGGGAAGTGGTGGAGGTCCCATCCCTGGAGACATTCAAGGCTTGATGGGGCTCTGAGCAACCTGCCCTAGGTAGAGATGTCCCTGCTTATTGTTGGTTGGACTAGATGACCTTGGGAGGTCCCTTCCAACCCAAGACATGCTATGATTTTATGAGTCCAACCTGACATCCCATTATCCTCTCTCCCATTTATTTTATATCTCCCTCTGCAATCAAATCTCTTTAGGCACTTGCTGTGGAACAGGTACCTGTGAGACAGACCTGGAAAACTTTAACTCCAAAAAAATTGAGATTTATTCCAGTCTATGTGAACAAGGTCATGAGGAAACAGTCTCTGGTACCAACATCATCACAATCCCCTTGCCCTCCTGCTGCCACAGTCAGGAGCTGCAATATTTACCTGTCCCTTGGGGCACAGGGAAAACGACTGAGCTGGTCTTGTGAAATCTGCTAATTAATGTTTGTCAAGATCCAGAGATGAGAGTGGCTGGGTAATTATTTTATAGCACGCCCAACGTCTTATCTAGAGACCTGGTCCTAACCTCAAAGCCTAGAATGATGCTTTGGATTAATCCAGCTCCTTTTCCAGCCCAGTTTGGGGCAGTGCAGGACATGACTCAGCCAAGTCCCTCAAGGATAAATCAGGGTTTAAGAGCCCAGCCTAGCAAGGAAGATAAAACTCATGTTAACATGCAAGAGAGACCTGAATGAACATTGCTGGGACCACGTAACATCACTGATACCATCTGAAACCACCAAACCCTTGCACAGTCCTTTCATTGCCAGCCAAGACAAGCCTGGTGTGAAGTGGGAATGATTCCCCTGCATCATCTGTGATGGCATCCCTGGAAGATCTCCACACACATGTGCTACCAGCCTGCTCCATGTCATGGGGCCACCAGAGCTGGACATCCTGGAAAGCATCAGTCCATGAGTGGGATGTGGCTGGTAGACACCTGAAGCCCAGAAAGCCAATAGGATCCTGGGCTGCATCAAGAGAAGCGTGGCCAGCAGGTCAAGGGAGGGGATTCTCCCCCTCTCCTCCACCCTCATGAGACCCCACCTGGAGCTCTGCGCCCAATTCTGGAGCCTCTAGGACAAGAAAGATCTGGACATGCTGGAAGGTGNAGCGGCAGCAAGGTCACTCTGGGGAGAAGATGATTTCTTGCATTAAGCTCTTAATACCCAATTAATTTCTTTGCACGTCGCCCCCAAAGCTTCTCCCTCTGCTTTAGGAAAAGCAGCAGCAGCATCACTTTTTCCAGCAGGAAAAAAAAAATAATCCTCTGTGTAACCAACATCGCATTGAAGAAGTGCAAAGGGTCACAGGAGCTTTGGGGTGACATCAGCCCCTTGCCTATTAATCCTGTGTTGAATATTATCCAGGAGAGAGTAATTTTTAATGGGGCCCTGGCTCGTCTTGTTTAAACTTGCACATACCTGAGCTACTTTTAGGCCTGAACCCACAGAAAAGAAAATAATGCAGCTTGGCTTTAGTGCCAGCAGGAGAAGTGCTAATTCCACCCCCTTTTATCTCCAGGTTTACTCAGGAGTGCAGAGTAAATACAGCAAAAAAGGAGATTGGTCCATTAAGGCACAGCTAATAACACTGCACCTTCTTAATGCCAATTAACTCGGGGGCCTTTCAACATTGCAATCACTCAGGGCACACTCCAGATAATGGGGCTGATAGAGTAAGGAAGAAAAAATAAGAAATAAGGAAAAAAAAGTGGTGTGATCAGCAGCTGAGCTTCAATGAGGGGAATAAAAGAGTTTATCACACAGCACCTTTGTTCTGCTGGTCTCCAGGGCTTTATCAATAACCAATTGTTAAGTATTATGTAATTAAATATATGTACAAAAATGACAGGACAAGAGGTGATGGCCTCAAGTTGCACCAAAGGAGGTTTAGATTGGATATTAGGAAGAAGTTCTTCACTGAGAGTGGTCAGGAACATTGGACCAGGCTGCTCAGGGAGGTGCTGGAGTCACCATCCCTGGAGGGGTTCAACAAACCAGTAGATGTGGAGCTTCCAGTCATGGTCTGGGGGTCAGGGAGATGTTGGACTTGATGATCCTGGAGGTCTTTTCCAACCTAAATGATTTTATGACCCAAACAGCCAGAGAGAAGTTGAGGACCCTCATTTCAGGGCCAAAGTTTGAGGTTAGCCCAGATTTACAAATAAAACCAGGTGTCAAGGAACTGAGCACCTTGTGTCTGTGGAGATGGGGTTTCTCCACCATAATTCAGATTTCTTGCCTGTTTGTTAGTTGTGGACAGACACAGCTCTTTGAGGGTGCCCCAGAAAAGCCCACAGAAAGTGGGAAGTTATATTAATAACCAAAAGAGACTTTAAAACTAATATTTTTAAGTCCATCTGCTAGGAATGGCAAAGAGTGTCCCATGAGACTAAGGTCCAGGTCTGATACCAACCCCAGTTATCCAGCCAGACACCAACAAAAGCCAAGAGGAGACAGAGGTCCATGGTTCACAATCCTGCTCCCAAATAACCCAGGAGGTGCCCAAAGCTGGTTGAGAGAATCCTACAGTCAAGTGGAGAAACTCCATGGCCAACGAGCAAGCAAGAGGCTGCAGGAGCCTGAGCTGCTCAGCAGTTCAAGAGGGAGCTTTTCATCTTCATGCTCTAAATTAAGCCATCAAGGTTTGGTTATTTTGGAGGTGGAAGGTCTGATCTTCCTTTCTAAATATACACCTGGAAAGCTGCCAGGGAGGGAACATGGGCCTCCAAAACCAACAGGCACTGCAGCTTTCAGGAGAAGAGAAGCCCTCAGAGACCTGGGGAGCTGCTTGAAAGGTCTTTTTCATGGCAGGAAGAGGAGACCTGGGTAGGTTTGGAGATCAGGAGAGCCTGTGTTTGATGCAAAGGCAAGAGAGCCTTCAAAGTGGAGCAGACGTGTGCAAGCAGAGCAGCCCTGGAGTTCAAACAAGCCACAGCCTCCTGCTAATGAGTGGGAAGGTGCCCCGAGGAGAAAGTGAGGAGCTGGGGATGCTCTCACACCTTGCCCTGAATTAGCTCAGCTCGTTTCAAACCTGTTTATGGCCAAGGCCACAACGTTGCACGTTGTCATTAGCTACCCAAGGGTATGGGACTTGTCTGACAGGAGCTCCAGGACCTGCCAGGGCTTTGCTGGAGGAAGGTTCAGGCTCTTCACAAGGGTGGGATGCTCCAGGAGGTGGTGCAAGCACCTACAGGGGCTTTGCCCATGTTCTGAGAGACAAGATATATAGGGCAAGATAGTGCTGGGGACATCAGGAGACCTACAAAGCAATACCTCCAATTATTCCCTTCTTAAAGGGTGATTAGATTAATTAGGGGAAGGTGTACTAATGCCACTTGGCCACCAGGACCTCCCAGGACACCCGAATGGTCCAAACTTCAACGCACTAGAGGCAGACAAAGATAAAACCCTCAACAAGGACCCAACCCATGGAGTGGGAGCTCCCTCCAAAACACACCAGTGGCTCTGAATTTCTATTAAAATTCCAGTTTCCTGCATTTCTTCTGCCTTTTGCCCTAGAAAACCAAGATTTCCACATATTGAGGAGTCTTAAATTTTCCACTGAGGATCGAAAAGCTCTAAGGAAAAAAAAATGGGGAGAATTATTTAAAAAAGCATTTTGGTGGTGTAGGGGAAGTCACCTGCACCACTTCTGCCAGGTGGAGAATTGGCTCAAGGTTCAAACCCAAGCTTTTAGGAGTTGCTAAATTTAAAGAAAACACCTTGTTCCAACTTATAGAGGCAATTGATTAAATCACAGAATGTGACACTATGGAAAAATAAGCTATTGATGGGGAGGGGAAGGAGGAAATCTTTCTTCAAATGCAAATATAACCAGGTTGATTTGTGCTAAATAATTTGTGTTTTTCCAGCCTGCACGAGGAAACCTGGTTCCAGCTCAGAGCTCGTGTACAATGTGGTCACCAAGCCTCAGAAGGCAAATCTAGAGCCATGGGATGCTCATGAGCTCAGTGCAAAGTGGGACCATGTCCCAAGAGCAGCCCAGTGGCCTCCAACATGAAATCCACACTTGCTGGGATTAACACTTTGCCCCAGTTTTGCCAGGGCAGGGACTTCTGAGTAAGTGTCTAGAAGCTTTCACTGGAGCCACAACAAGGTCTAAGTGATTTCAACAGGGTTTCCCCCAGTTGCAAAGAGGCTGCTCCATGGTTTATAGAGGAAGGGGCTTTACCAGGGGAGATGCAAGTTAAAAAGAGCAACACCCATGAATTTTTCAAGTCATCTCGTGTTGCTGAAAACATGAGCAGGATGGTGGCAAATCAGGTCATTTCACACCTCAGGGCCATAAAAAGAGCTCGCTGGGTCCTGCAGCTCGGGTTCAAGATGGTTTGGGCTGAGCAATGTGCCCAGACAGCCCCACCAGCCCTTCTCCAGGCTAATCAGAAACAGCCCCTGTCCCACTCAGACACCAAAACCAGCCCCTGTTGCTGCTCTGCTGAATGAGCAAAACCCACCAGCGAGGAGTCGAGGGAAATATTCTTTTTTTGGTCGGCCTGGATCTAATTAGGAAGGGAACAGCCCCACCAGAAAGGCTAAAATTAAACTGTCCCTTCAATTAGAAGCAGGAGAATGGGACCTCCAGGCTGTGTCTTTGGCTTGGCTCTCCAGGCTCCCCCCTTGGTAGTTGGATGCTAATTTAATTAAATCAGGGCTTCAGCAGCAAAAATAAGTGACTTTGTGGAGAGTGCATCACTCTGCAGCCACCATCCCAAACCCAGAGCTGCTCATTTTCCAAGCAATGGAGGGGGAAGGGAGGCAGAGGTAAAACAAGATGGAACTAGATGATCTTTGAGGTCCCTTCCAACCTTGACAATTCCAAGATTTCTGGCCATACTGGTGCTCCCCAACGTTCTGAAGCTCCACCAAGCATGAAAACAGGCAGCCTGGACCCAAACTAACCTCTCCTCCCTTACCCCATGAAGGGACCTACCAACCAGCCAACGTGAAGTCAAAGGGGGGATGCTCTCAAGCTAAAATTCATCAAGATTTCCCCCAAACCCACTCCAACCATGACAAGATGAACAGGTTTAATTACTAGCTCCTGGATTTGGCTCTTGCTGCCAACTCCTCAGTGCAATACCCCACATAGAAGCCCATCTCCATATGCTGGGGAACATCAAAAGGCTTGGAGATGTGGCTTGGGAGCAGGAAAGCAGGTCTTCTGATGCAAATCCATCCAGCCCCATCACCCAGAGCTCAAAAGCAAGGCTCAACCAGAAATGCAGCTTCTCCAGACTGGGATCCCTTGCAACATCCAGTCTTTCTTGCTTCTAGGAAGAGCTGGAATTGCCCTGAAACAGCCTCTCTGAAGAGAGTTCAGAAGATCTGTTTCTAGACTTCTCCATCTCTACACACATTCCCAGTGAAGCTTGCAGGACAGGAGGTGGTGACAGTCCCACCACTGACCTCCCCTTCTCCAAGCAAGATATCTCCTGCCTTGTGACACGGAGGAGATCTGGAGATGTCCTCCACATACCTCCTGCCTTGTGACAAGGACAAACATGTCACATGAATCATAAAATTCAAAGTATCATCTTCATTTTACAGCCCCTTGAAAACAAACAACTTGCCTGAAACCAGAAGTAGGATTAGGGAGCATAACCCATCAGTTCCCAGTTTAAACTGGGACATGGATGCCTCCAGGTCTCCTATCCCAAACCAGCAGCTCCATCTCTCCACGCTGCAAAAAAATCTTTCAAAACGAGTGACTCTGAGGACCACAACCATTTTTCCACTAAAAAACCCACCATTCTCCCAGAAAACTGCAGGATTTATAAGAAGTAGACCCAAACAATGGTAAAGAGAAGAGGACATTCCTGAGCTCTGCTAATGGGGTGTTAAATTACCCCAATTACATGTGTTGCAATGTCACATCTTTAGCTCTGTAACAAGCAGCACAATCTTGGCATTGCTCTTGGCCAAAGGCAATTGCTTATCAAGTGTGGTGCCAAAGAAAAATGATCACTATTTCCTAATGCATCAGAGGAATTTCTGCACTGGATGGGGAGCTTCATTAGCCAGAGACAAACCCATTTGTGATCACATGGTTTTAATCTATGTGAGGTCTCAGCCAGCACAGGGAGGTCTGGGGAAAGAGGCTCCTGTTGAAAAGGAGATGAGTAGAGAGCAGCCAAAGACACGTGCACTGATGGCTGGTAATTCACTCGTGCTGCTTTTTATTATTATTATTTATTTAGAAAGCTTCCCTCTTTGCATCTTGCAGAAGGAAACAGCAGCAGCACAGATTTGGAAGTGAAGGATTTATAGAGTTGTGGAGAAGACCCTTAAGATCGTTGAGTCCCACCATTAACTCGACACTACCAGGTCCACCACTTCAGCAAGAAGACAAGATGCAGAAGGAATCAAAGCTGGGAGACATGGCACAGCTCTACCCTTCCAAGGTCAGGCTTGCTGGGGCTCTGAGCAGCCTGCCCTAGGTAGAGATGTCCCTGCTGGTGTAGGGAGGTTGGACAAGGTGACCTCTAGAGGTCCCTTCCAGCCCAAAACATTCTATGATAAGAACCACCTCCACTTGTGGAAGGAAGAATCATAGAATCATTAAGATCCTATGGAAAAGACCTCTGAGATCATCAAGTCCAACCATCAACCCAACACTATCCTGTCCCAAAGTGCCACGTTTACATCTTTTTTGAAGACCTCCAGGGATGGTGACTCCACCACTGCCCTGGGGAGCCTGGTACAAATAAAGGACTAAAGATAATCTTCTACCACGAGCAACACCCAGAGTTTTGCTGGATTGTTTGGAGACCAGCAGCACTGCAACATCAGGATCTCTCTAAGTCACATGGACACTCAGATTTAGGTTCCTGGCTTGGAAATCCTGCAGCAGCAGCTACAACCTCCCCCAGCCCTTCAGCAGCTCCACATCCCAACCCTGCTGGAACCTGGATGAGAAGAGGAGAAAAATAACATGGGGGAGAGGGAGAAAGTGAGCTGAACTTTCTGTCACCCCAGCAAGAGTGCAAAGGGACTTCTTATTTTCCTCCCTTTGGTTTGTCCATCCCTAATTAGGGAAAGCCACGTCGCTATTTCACAACCCCACCAGAATGAGGAGGCTCAGCCAGGGTTTTGCTTGGTGCTGCAGAAATTTATAGCTTATGCTTTGTCCTCCTCGCTCTTCTCCCAGGCCAGACCACAGGGTGTGCCCAGGGGCCAAACTGTCAGACATCAAAGCATGCTTTGACCCAAAGAGGTCTAAAAAGGTGGCTGGAACAGGATCTTCTGGGAGCTGGAGTGCCCTGGCTTGAAGCCAACGCTTGGAGCATGCTGGATTCTACCAACCATGGAGGTATAAAGACTTTGCCATCCAAAGGTTGGCCCATAAAAGAGAAAATTCAACTATTGTTGCTCCCAGTGGGGACAATTCTCCACAATGTTGCCTATTTAAGCTCAAGGGTGAGGAGCTCAGCTTGGGAGGTTGCATCCACCCAAGGCACAGCTCCTAGAGATGCAAGAACCTGAGGTCTTCTGCCATCAGCTCCTAGAGAGCAGGAGTTCTACGCAGAGTGGATGTTTTAGGTGCTTCCAAGGAGTACCATGGCTTGGAACCAGGGACACAGTCTTTGAGGTTCAGGGAAGGCTGAAACAAGTTTAGTTGCAGTCAGACTTTGAGGACTATCTACTAGAAATGGATGTGTCCAGATGAGTTATTCCCAACAGCCAATTTAGCCCCAAAAGTAAGAAATTCTGGACTTGCCATGAAATATTCACCACAGAAACCAGGTCTAAGAGCTGCACTCCACCAGGCCAGCACTAAATGATGTCACCCCATCAAGAGGGTTAAATAAAAACTGCCTTAACCTCCTAAACCCAACATATGAGCTTGCTTATGCAGGAACCTTGGTGCTCTCTTGGATCAAAGCCTTGAAAGGAATCCCATCAATTCACCAACTCCTCCCACTCATGGGCTACCAAGACCATGGATGGCAGATGTTGTCACCCAGCACAGGTTCATCTCCAGAGCAATGACACAGCTTTACAACCCACAGCATCTGCCTCACCAAGACTTCCCACTGACCAGAAGATCCTAAGAAGTGTCCTTAATAGACATCCCACCCCCTCCCAGAGCATACCCACCACAACAGGGCTCAACAGATGACTTCTCCTGGAGAAGGGCAGCCATTAACAGCTAGAGGAGGGGTCTCCATGGGAGGGATTTACTCCCAAAGAAGACACATCCTTCCTGATAATGTGTTCCAGTTTCCTTTTCCCTGCTAACATCTGGGATGTATTTATAGGTAGCCAATTGAGCTCCACATATGGCACCACAGCATCGCCTTCAAGCCTCAAGCTTGAAGAGCACCAAGAAACCCTTTTTTTTTTTTAGGAAAGCAGCAAGAAACAGCTTTATAAAGTGCTGGGGATTGAACGAGGAGCCCCCAAGACATGAAGAAAACAGGGAAAAAGGGAATTTCGATGTAAATAAAGTGATGCAAGAGCCCTGGAAAAAAACCAAGCAGGAATTATCCCATTTATATAAGATATTCCGAGCGCCGGTGTCGGTCCGTGGGGTTGGGTATTAAACCCAGATGTACATCATCCCCTCATCAAAGGGAAGGGCCTGGAGTTGTTACAGGGGGCCAGCTGGTTTTAAGCTCCCCCTTTTCCCCCCCCCTGTAGTGTAATATATCCCGAGCTGGTTGGAGCTGCTGTCCCATGGAATCTCTTTGCAATTTGTAACCAGCACACAATACGGCTCAGCTGTAATTTCATAAATCACCCCCGAGCCTCTGCCTAAGAATAAATCTTCCCACAGCTCTGGGTTGCAAAGGACCCAGCAAAAGGTCTGAAAAGGGGATTTTTCCATTTATTTTTATTTAAAAAATCTTTTTCTTTTTTGCCTTTCGGAGATGCAAAGACATTTGCAAAAGCCACAAGGGGTCAGTGTCTTGGCAGAAATCCTCCTTGGATGTTCAGGAGCTTGGTCTCAGCTCCAGGATGTTTTTAATATTCCAAGATGAGGGTGGGATTTGTGGGGGCAGGGGTTGATTTGGATGTTTCTCCCCTCATTCTACTTCTTAATGGAAAAAAAAAAGCAAGTCAAGCAGCAATTCTGTTTTGCTGCACTGGTTTTCTCTGCTGGCTTTGGCACAAGTGGCCTCTTTGGAGCAGGAGCACCCAGGCAGAGCTCTGAAGGGGGATGCTGACCTTGGACCTGAGTTGCTCAACCAGGGTAGATGTTTGGGCCAGGCAGGGAGGAGGCTCAGCACCACCAGCTTTCCCAGAATCAGAATCATTTAGGTTGGAAAAGACCTCCAGGATCAAGACCAACCTTTGTCCAACATCTCCCTGACCTCTAGACCATGTCTGGAAGCTCCACATCTACTCATCTGTTGAACCCCTCCAGGGATGGTGACTCCAGCACCTCCCTGGGCAGCCTGGTCCAGTGTTCAGAAACATCCTCCATGGTTGGAGAGCAATGCCACAAAGGGACAGAGGGATCACAGCCCCTTGGGTTCATCCAGTCCCTCAACACTGGTGCAACATGAGGCTGGACAAAACAGTAGGTCAGTAACAACCCAAGTCAACCCAAACTTCAGCCCAAACCCACATCTGACCACATGACCTGCAGTGAACTTGAGTGCACCCAACACCTTGCAGTGTCCCACTGAGCTTCAAATAAACATCAGCCCAAGTCCTCCCCTCTCTTGGATCCACCTGAGGGACACCTTACCAAGAGCAGGCCTGCAAAAGGTGGGAACAGAACATTTCCCAGCTCGTCTCAAAACAATCCCAGAAGTGTTTTTAAAACAAGGGAACATCTCGTTCACCATCACTCCAGTAGTTTTCATCCACAACCATGTGAAAAACAAGCTGAGCTTGGAAAGTTCATCTGCTCCATCTCCCTGCACCATGGAGGGTTGCAGGATTGTTCTGCAGATGTTTTGTTGACTCAAGGACCACTGCTCCAAAAGGTGATGCCCAGAGGCTTCATGAGCCTCTACTTTGTTTCCCACTCTCAGAACCAGCTCAAACACACAGAGAGGGGGGTTGAGGTTGATGAGAGAGGGACAATTGCCCAAGACTTCAAGGAGCAGCTCTGACCTCCCACCCTCCTTCATGCCACCACTTGTCTTGAAGGAATCATAGACTCTTCAGGATTGGAAGGGACCTTAAAGATCATCCAGTCCCAACCCCCTGCCATGGGCAGGGACACCTCCCACTACATCAGTTGCTCACAGCCCCAGCCAGCCTGACCTTCAAAATGTCCAGGGATGGGGCTTCCAGCACCTCTCTGGACAACCTGTGCCAGTGTCTCCCCACCCTCCTGGGGAAGAACTTCTTCCTAACATCTCCCCTGAATCTCCCCACCTCTAGTTTGACCCATTCCCCCCAGTCCTGCCACTACCCAACATCCTAAAAAGTCCCTCCCCAGCTTTCTTGTAGCCCCCTTCAGATCCTGGAAGGCCACAATAAGGTGGAAGCATTTCACAACATCACACTAAAAATACCCTTTAACTCAGAGCTTTTTTACATTTATTAACCTTCAGTTTATCAATATTAAGCCGATATCAAAAACCTCCTGGAAATTTCATCTCAGGTTGCTTAGTTTCAGAGCAAGAAGCTACAACCACCTTGGCCAACTCCAAAATCCCTGCACAGCCCCTTTCACCTCCCTTGACACCACCTCATTTTAGGGAGGTGCAAGAACTCCAGGGCATGGTTATCCCAGGTTATTTTTCAAGGAAAAGAAATACTGAGGTCAGTCCCTACCAGGGCACCACACACTTGAAGCCACCTCAGATGTTGAGGGGCTTAACTGCCCAAGTTGCTCCATGTGCACTGCAATTTATGGGGGGGGACACACCAACAGCAGCAGAAATCCTGATTATTTAAGGACTGTTTGTTCCCCAGATCACAGGGATTGATAAACCAGGAAGCAGAGAAGAAGAAATAGATCTCCCATCATTTTCCCCATGGATGGAAGACTCCTATGGAAGCTCCTGGAGGTTTATGTGCAAGACACCAGTGGGACCTCTACACTTTGTGCCTGTAGGGTGAGGGAACCTGTGTAAGAAGTGACACCTCAAGCCCCAAGTGCAGAGGAGGACACGTCAAGCCCCAAAGGAACCTGGAGGACAACTGCAGCAGTGAAGGACCTGGACACAAAGACCATGCCACAGCTTTAAAAGTTATTTCCAAAGCAAGATTTGCAAGCACCAACTGCCCATTATGGAAATAAATATACTGATTTTATTGAACACAGAGTCTACTAGAAGTGGAACCTCCATTTTTCTCTTATCCTGCTTCTTGGAATCTGAAAGACAAGAGAAACTAGAAGTGGCCACCAACTATGCCCAGATCTTTCCCTAGAGTCACAAGGGGAGGAAACAGCAGAAGTAGAGAACACTGAAACAATCAGCTCTAAAAGAAATCTAAAATCAACTAAAAAAAACCCCAGGACTTAAAAAAAATCAATTTATCAGAAAATTCTCATCTGATGGAACAGAAGCAACATCCAAAACTGCAGCTGTTTGGACCAAGCTGTAGGTGAAAACTGCAAAGTTGAGTATTCTTCAAACTATTCAGGTTCTGATTTAGATTATTCATGATTTTTAAAGCAGGAGGGTCAGAGAAGAACTCCAGTACCACAGGACAAAGGAGCTCTTGGCTCCTAAGAGCCTTCTGGGCATCCTTTCTCTGGAGAAGCCATTTGGATACTACTTTGAGAGTTCATCCTCCAGTTCACACATGGAACCCTCCAGATCTGGGTCTGGTGGTGCCAACAGCTTGTTAATCCAACTCCTCAGCTCATCACCAGTGTCAGAGCCTAGAGATGGGTCCCACAGCAAACCAAGCACCCTGGTCCCAACACCTCTGACCCCAGAAGATACAGGTGGGTTTGTCTCCTGCTCTAACCAACCATCCTACATCACTTTAGCCTCCAACCTGATGAGAAGGAAACCTTGCCAATGAACTAAGGAAGCATCTCAGGCAGCTGAACCCCTTTCTACCCCCCCTTGCCAAGTATCACAACCCATGGAGGTAGAATCCATGCATCAAAACTGTTTTTCCTTGACTTGCCCAAGAGGTCCCACCCAGGCACCCAAGCAGTTGGTCACTGGAGCTACATGGACCCACAAGGAAGCAGAAGAGTTTTCAGAGGTATTTTAGATCATGTCTAGGTAGAGATGTCCTTACTCGTGTAGGGAGGTTGGACAAGATGACCTCTGGAGGTCCCTTCCAGCCTGAAACATTCTATGGTTCTATGTCAAAGGTCCCTTCCAGCCACTTTCTGGAGCAGAGCATAGATCCTACAGGGGATTGCTCTGCAAAACCACAACCAACTGGAGGAGGAGGAAGAGGAGGAAGATTAGCCCTTGTGAAATACCAGCAGCATGACCAGAGGGGAATCTTGTGCAGGTCACTGCATGCAGCAGACAGACAACTCAGCTGGGACTTTCCTGGGGGGAGTCACATTGAGCAGAGCAGAACGGAACCACGCACGCATGGACCACAGTGTCTGGAAAGATGGAACAAGCAGAAGCTCTTGAGGCACCATGACTCTTTTCCAGGCAGACAGGTCAACCACCAAGAGACTGGACATGGACCACACATGGTCTGAAGATGAGAAAGGAGGATTCTGTAGAACTCAGATATTCAGCAGAAAAACCTAAGAAGCTTCTGCCAAAACTTCTAATATCTTAATTTTTCTTGGTCCTCCAAGGTCAAAGACCAACAGATCCCTTCCCTGTGGAAACTACATTTGTCAGCCCAAAGACCTCTGGAGAGGTGAGCAGAGAGAAGAACCACTGCCAGGTCCCAGCTCCAGAGCTTAGAACATCATGTAGAAAGAGCTTCTCCTCCAGATCCAGCATCAAACCCTCACATATGCAGAAATCCACACGCTTGGGAGTTTCAAGAAGCAACAACAGGTTAATTGAACAGGTTGCCCAGAGAGGTGCTGGAAGCCCCATCCCTGGACATTTTGAAGGCCAGGCTGGATGGGGCTGTGAGCAACTGATGCAGTGGGAGGTGTCCCTGCCCATGGCAGGGGGGTTGGAACTGGATGATCTTTAAGGTCCCTTCCAACCCTGAAGATTCTATGATTCCTTCAAGACAAGTGGTGGCATGAGGGAGGGTGGGAGGGAGAGCAAACCAACGTGGTGAGGAGA